>JANSTQ010147459.1:0-12122 GCA_026167885.1 Bergia puertoricense
TGCCCCCCCCCCCTCCCCCTCACATTATCCATACAATACTGCAAAACATGTAAATTTTGCATGAAAGAATAACACATAGTCAAATGGCTTGAATAAGCTGTGATATGATTTCAACAATGCATTAGACTGCCAGCAGTCTGTTTTTCTCAGAATCAGCCAGTGCCACAAGTGAGAGCAAGTCACAAGGATCACAGGCACAGAAATGGAAGAAAGAAACAACTTACGGCAACAAATGTTAATTTTGCATGAAAGAAATAGAGGATATTACATGGATATGATTTTTTTGTTCAAGTATTGAAAAATCTTGTATGAGTGAGCAAAGCGAACGAGTGTCTGAGATATTTACAATACGAGAAGATATAGAAATCGTATCTCCAAGCGGCCATGTAATGTTCTGTTTATTATTCATCAAGACATAAATTATTACTTTACAACTCAGAGAAGAAACCTTAAAGGGAAGTAAAACTGAAGAAAACAATAAATACCCCACTTCACTTGTAATGTAATCACTTTGTGCCTTTACTGAAACGAAAGCATTGCATGCCAAAGCTTTCACATCATTCAAAAACCAGCCATCATTCTGATTGGCTAGCGAATTCTAAGGCAGGAACGTTTGGTGGGAAAGTAATATTTGACACACATGTCAAAATATTATATTTAGACACATGAAATATCACCTTCATTTTGCACATAAATCTTAGTAATTTATGGTTTGGTGAATAATAATAAATTTTATCACACTACAATCATTGGCTTGTATGAATTGTCATGATTTCAAAAATGCATTTGCAATTAAGTCTTCCAAACACAAAATTGTATGATTGAGCAACATAAATGTGTAATTACTTTTTCTCATCTAAGAAACTATGCATTATTTTAGTATTCATGACTTAATAATTACATGTTATTCTTTTGTGCAAAATTGTCATTTTTAGCATTACTTTCTGGGATATTTTTATTTTGGTAGTGGGGGGAGGGGGGGAAGGCAGTGTCAGAACTCACTTCATCTCTGGAGTTGTGAATTAAAATTGATATCACTTTGTTGATATATGCAGCCCCTTTAATTTTGCTAACATGATTAGTAGTTACTAAAAATATTATTTGTCATTATTTAACCCTCAAAAAGGACTTTAAAGTCTGACAGCATTAATGGACAATCAAGGATTAATTAGATTCGTGAGGTTTATTAAAAAGTTTATTGGTTTACACTATACTTCCAAATAGATGAATTTGAGGTCTCATTTCTGGTTTACATACTAAATGGGTTTCCTTAGAGTATTTCAGTGATACTGAATAGACACCATTCGATGTAGTGTTAGCTTAAAAAATTTAAGTTTAAGTTTTGCCTAACCCTGGGTTAGTCCATGCTAATCAACTCCCGAACAACTGGGCCCTGACAGCTGACCATTATCTCCAGATAGCTAACTTTTTAAATTTTTTTTTCTTTTGCAGGTTCTTCTTAATTATCCCAATCTGAAGACAATTTATCTGCATGGAAATAGCATTGAACGACTGAGTGAGATAGATAAATTGGCTGGACTTGCAAATTTGAAGGCTGTTAGCTTGCATGGAAATCCCATTGAAAACATCAGTGGATACAAGAACTATATCATCTCCACACTTCCTCAGATTCAAAAACTTGATTTTATTCGAATCACAAAAGCAGATCGAGCCAACTCCCATGATTGGAACCAAAAATTTGGAGCAAGGTTCAAGAAGAAGGCTGGGCGAGCTGTTAAGAATCAAGTATCTTAAGTTTATATGACCAATATCAACTGGTCAAAGGATGATTGACAGCACTCAGCTGATGATTCCATGTACTGTAACTAATGAAACTGGCTGGCTAAGGGGGAAGGGAGTAAGAAATAACAAATCACACCTTTTATTTGGAGATTTTTTACTGATCAATGTTACAGTTTTATGGTTTAATCATGAATTATTGAGTAACATTTTTTTGTCTCATGACCAATCATGGAGTACATGACTTCATTTTGAAGCAGTAACAGAGATCATGATACTGGGACTTTGAACCCTATAAAACTCTTCCACCCAGATGAAAGGACATTGTTGATAAAGAACTGAATTAGTCTGTAATGGCAACAAGTTCTTAGTAAAGACAAAGGTATTATAATAAATACCCTGCAAACACAACATTCAATTAATTCCAAGTCTTATTAGGCCGAGGTTTTCTTTAAACTGAAACAAAGAACTGTAAATAATATGGGTTAATGCTAGCATGGCCTTCTACATGCATATTATGGTAGTTTAATGACAGGTCATTTTTATTTAGAAAGTTTTACTTGATCTATTAGCAACTGAATAATGCAACAGCTGAATATTAATGTAACATTTAGTTATCTTTAGCTTAAGTTTAAAATGGGGAAATATCCCTTCAAATCCACTATAATTTATAATTAGAGCCCTGATGCACAACCAGCAACTAATTGATCTTTTGATTTATTCATAGCAAGTTGTTAAAGCTAACACTTTGATAGTATTTAGCATACTTATATCACGTTATTTGAAACTGGCCTTTTAAAATTAAGATGTAAATGCCATTAACTGAATAGGTTTGAAAAAAGTCACCAGCGAAGGCTAGGCCCAGATTGATAACTTTGATGAAGTGGTGGCAACTGTGAACTGTGCCAGTTTTTAAATCTTCCTGTTTATGGTTTGAATGAAATTATGTACCAATAAGATTTCTTATAATAAACAAAACACTACATTTCATACTTCTATATATTTAAATTTTCGTGTGTGTTTTTGGTAGTCTGAATGAGTGTCTTGCTGTTCAAGCAGGCAAGGTTGGGGGAAGCTATTATTCTTTAATTAATCCAATTTTTATTGTTATATAACAATATTAACATATGGAGTACTTATTTCACAAGTGGCATTCCAGATGCTCACTTCCCTTATTGGTCAAGCTGGACAACAATCTCCCTGGCAACCAACGTGGTTAATAAGTAGTCCAGCAGGCCTTAATATCAAGCTCAAAAGTTCAGAATGTATATTATTTCATGGTAAAAAAATAAACTAGTTAATGAATGCCATGAACAGATGCATCATTTTTCAGTTTACAAATCAAAAATTTTAATAATTTACACGTATGTTGCTGAATAACAATCAGTAACACTGATTTCCATACTGAAAGCTTAAGATTTTTCTTGTGTTACATTATTATCATTTATGTACAGTAAATATAAAAAAGTACAAATAAAGTAACTGTTGTCGATCGTGCACGATCACTACATACAAGAATTGAATATTAAATACATGTTAGATAAAAAAAATAATCTAAATATTATCTTTTACATTTCTGGCCTACCAGTTACTGACAAGTTTCCATTACAGCTCTCAAAAGCCCCTACCCTTCTAGCTAGTAAATTTGAAAGTAGGTAAATTGTTTCATTAACCCTTTCAGCCCCAGCCAGTTTATCAACATCTATTTTCTCCTAACATTATCAAGACAAAATAGGTTGTTTGGTTGTGAGAATAAAGGAATTGATCACACACGATAAGCTATCTAGTATCAAAAGAGAAGTTCTCCCAAACTGTTTAAAAGGAACACATGGAAACAGTTTAGGAGAATTTAGCAACACACCAAATGTCGTGTTTAGGGCTGAGAAGGTTAAATAAATGCAAGAAGTGAAAAACTCTTCCCTATATTTGACCTCTTCCCTCTCCCTAATTTAATGTCACATAAATTACATCATATTTTGCACTAGGTTCTTCAACCTATCCCAAATGGGGCAACTACATATTTTCTTCACCACTTACAGTAACTCAAGGGTGGCTAAGTAGTTAGGTAAGTTAATGTTAATTCTCCTTACTGCATCAGTACAAAATAAGTTGATTGGTTTTGAGAATAGGAATTGATCATTCCAAACTCTAATGAAAACAATGTAAAATTCTCCCAACATATTAAGTGTAAATGTATCTATAACACATTTGCAAGTGAAAGGATTAAAATCAAGTTTGAACTATTTGATGTGGTAGTTGCAAATTCACTATACTGAAAAATATGGTATCACACAATCTCTCTCTCTCTCATGCCTTCAGGCCCCCAGTGGGGCAACGGGCCGCTGCACCATGCAATGCATTGTGGTAAAAGAAAAAAATTATGCAAAGAATGTACACAAAGATGGCAGACTTTGAGATAGATTTGCAGCAGTAGGCAAAAAATGCCTAACTACAAGTGTTGTGTTGCCTACTGTTGCCACAAATGCTGGTGGTACAAGGTTCTATTCTTTTTTGAAAGACAAAATTTAAAAGAGAAAAAAACGAATTCTAAATCTCAGTGACCAGTGAAAAAGCAAGTGTGTACGAGTGGAGGTTACTCAAATTACGACTTCCCCTACACTTCAACCATTGTACAGCTTCTGTTTTTGTTAAATTTTCCAGCTCCTTTATTAAACTTAAGTCAGTCACAGTGGACCATGGCCAGCCACCATTTTGTTTACATTTTTGCATATTTTGATCCTCGTACCACAATGCATTGCATGGTGCCATCTTTTTTGGTATGGTGAATTGTTTTATATCTTGATAGTGTGTTAGTAAGCAATGGAAAATATGCATACCATAACAATGTTACAGTCTCTTTGAAAATTTATCTAGCCTGGGTGTGCAAGACTGCTTCGTCAGATATGATTAGAATTGTTGGAAGTTAGAAAATGAGTTGTTTCTTCATCTGAAGAATCTTGGTCTCTATTTACATTGTTCAGCATTATTGTTTCAGAGTTCTCAACAATGTGGCCCTCGGTTCTGCCTCTTGTCTTTGTTATCAGCTGCAGATCATGTATAGAGAATTTGATATCTTTGAATGCATGTAGCAAGAACACACCTAGAACTATCGTCAAGAAGCCACAAAATGTACCAATGACATCTTTTGTCCCCATTATTTCCCATTCTTGGAACAAAATTGCAGAAGCAATGATTGTCAATGTTGTAAACATGACATAATATATTGGCGTCACTAACGAGGTATTGAAGATGTCCAAAGCCTTGTTGAGATAGTTAATCTGGGTTGTGCCGCAAAAACAAACCGCAAATATCAACCCCCACGAGACAGGATTGCCAAACTGATTGTTGTGGTTAAACGTTTGCTTCAATACAATTCCAACTCCTTTGCAGCCCATGACAGATATTGAACCTATTAACGAACATATGGCAATGTAGACCAGAATATTGACTTTGCCATATCGAGGTGCATAGTAGCAAACTAAAACAAGTGACAGGACAGCAGCTATGAAGCCATATGCGATGAATCCTGAGAAAAGGAGAGAAACAGTCAAAGTTAGTTAGCATAATATTTTTAAAAAATTACAGTATATTAATTTTTGCTCAAATAAAGTTACATCAAAAGGAATGTTTCTTTAAAATGATCTGTGCATGTTTTGCAAAAAATGTGCTTCAGAGATGCAGGACATTCGTGCAGATGTATCACTGAGCTACACGTACAGGACTTACCGGTACATGCATTTCACACCATGTGATAAATTATACTAACTTCACATTTAATTTAGTATTGTCTTCATTTTGAAACATTTTTGCAAATCTCAAGGTTTAGGACCCAAATCTCAAGGTGTTTTTAGGTAAATTGTTGAGACCTTGAGGCTTGAGGGTTCCACAGGGTTCTTTCTTTAATTCTATATTACTAAATACTCCCAACAACTATTTTGCATGCATCAAGAGAATTGTGCAAGTGGTTTACTCTTTACCTGGTCCCACCAACTTGGCTGACAATTCCTCCATTGTATCAATTTGACCTTCTTGGGGTGCATGCAGAACTAGAACTGTTGAGCCAATCAGTGACAACAGGCATCCCATCTTCCCGTGAAGATTTTGCTTTTCATCCAGATAATAAGATGCCAGAATCGCACTGCAAGAGAACAAAAAATATATAATTATTAAATAAATACAACCTTTTCAAGAAAATTATAAGTTGGGTACATGTATATTTTAAAAATTTAATGATAAAAGTTTTGTTGGTTGAAAGATATCTTAATTGCTTTTAACAACAGGTTAATAAAACTTTATAATATTATTATTACTGTTAATAGCAAGACCATTTTGAGGACAACTATAATTTTATATGGTCATAACAAACTTACTTTGTTTAAATTCTCAATGATCAAGTAAATTTAATGTGATTTTTAAGCATTAAATGAGCTGCCAGGAATACCAGACAAAGTCCAGCTAAGAAAGTGTCAAAATATATTAGTAATATCCTACACCAAAACACACAATCATGTTCTTGTATTAATTTCGTACTCACAAGTTTCTGAGCTGTTTAAAATTGAGTCAAATTCTGAATTTGGGAATTTAATATCAGCAAAGAGCTCAAAAAGGCCTGGGTTACAGTATGAAGTTACTTAGGGTGTATTTGATTGGCGTATTCCAGAATAGGAATACATGAGGTAAAACCTTTGATTCCTTCATTCGAGCAGTTTGCTTCTTTTGAAATATAAGAAAACAAGCTGAGTGTATGTTTTCAGCTCACCCCGGGGCATCGGGGTGGCACAGTGATAGAACACTCACCTCTCACCAATGCAACCCGGGTTTGATTCCCAGCCGGGGAAGTATGTGAGCTGGGATTGTGGTCCTTCTCCGACGTCGGGGGTTTTCTCCGGGTACTCCGGTTTCCTCCCCCATCAAAAATCGCGAATTATGCCAACATCTGAGCAGTTTCAGACTTAGCTTTGCTATTTGAAACTTAATACAGATTAAAGTTAAAGTTTTAATCCAGTCCAATAGTTTTATTGTTTCTGGTGTGAAGAGGGTATTTAGAATTCTTTAAGACCATATTGGTAATCCTGGGATGGAAACTAATGCTGGCCTGATGGCCAGGGGCTGCCAAGTTTCACCTTGGGCCAGTAGATTTCACAAAGTACTGGCACATCTGCCCTGTACATTTTGCAGAAAAAAGACGTGCATTTGTGCAGTGATACCAGTGAAATCATATTGTAAGTTTACAATTACCTTTGTAACATAACTGCAAAGTACCATAACTTGTCAAGTGTTGTATTTTACGATGTGAACTTTACTTTGGATCACAAATGAAATTTTTGCAACCTTTTTAAGACATTTGTATTCTTTGTGATTCTTATCAATTTTGTGTGATAAAGGATGTACAACACGATCATTAGATATACATAGCAGATTTAACACTTAGAGAGATGTTCATTACCGGACAAGGAGAGCCTCACCTTTTAGAAGACTAGTTAAGCATTTGACACATTTAAAAGTTTATAAACATGATTTAGATTAATAAAAAAAACTAGATGGGCTGGTGAATTTTTTGTAGTGTCGGTGGATTCCTTTTGCTATGGCATGGCTGGTTGGTGCTGAACAAAGTTAGTGTCCACCCCTGCTAATCCAGATTATGTCTCAGTGAATGCGCCCTTATAGGTATGGGAGTTGGTTAGCATGTATTACGCATTTCAACACAGTACCTACCTGACCAGTACACTCAAGGCACCAAGAGGTGTTACTAGAATGGCTGGAGCAAAGGCATATGCTGAAAAGTTGGCAATTTCACCAAATATCACTGGAAAAGTACAAGGCAAAAATAAAAAATAAATCAGAAGTTATTACACTGTTTTTAAAATAGTTCTTGGATAAAATGAATTTTTGTATCAACAACAAACTCAAGGGGGAGGGGTGATCATTTCTATATGCATTTAATTTATATACAACTGAAGACAATGCATTTAATTGTTTAAAAAGTCTAGTGAGTGCTTAACATTAACATTGGCCCAATGGCCCCAAAGCACTTTTTACCCCTTCAGGCCAGTGAGTTTTGAAATTGGTGACCCAATAGGGCCAGCAACTCTTTAAAAAAGTCACCCTTTTAACTGTCAATGATAAAATACCTGATCAATTTTTTTTAATGAAAATGAATAAAAATTCAGTGAAAATTAAGGCAATCATAACCCAGACAGCACCAACTTGTAACCTCTGTGAAATTGACAAGGATGAGGCACTGCTGACCACTGTCTTTTTAAACTGACTTTTGTCATAGTTAAATTTTTCATTTTGAGACAGTGCACTTTTTTGCCAGGGCAACTCCTGCTAGTGTTTGAATACGGGTCAGTGGTTGAAGCCATTGAGCTTGCCCACAATATACAAACAAACATCTTGTTTGAAAAAGTCAAGATTTAAGAAATCAATATGTTTAAGAATTCATCTAATGCTGAGACTAAAAAAAATAAATTAATGTTTACTTCTATAAATTTTGCAAATGGAAGTATTGAGAGCTGCTAATAAATATTGTAGGAGTACAGACCAATGTCACATTATAGTAGCATGGTTTGTACTGATTGGTGATCATAAAATTCTAGGAGTTTTCCAGGGTAGTTAGATCATTTTTCCAGGACCTAGCCTCTGATTTTCTTTTATGATGAAAGCAATAAAAATCAAGTTAACTCAGTCATGTTAGTAGATACAATATTGGTCTCACACCACCATAAAAATCACCAGGTTTATGAACCTTTTCAAGAGAAACAGAACAAAAAATCTTTAGAAATCCTCAGAAAAACATCTTGTAATTGAGTCTACACTGAAGTAATTGCAAATCAGAAGCTTTGGTAATCTGTAGGTTATTTTTTATAGTCTTACAGAATTATTCTCCACAAAATTCCACAAGAATTTCAGGAGTATGTAGGGAAAATGACTGATTTTCTAGGAGTTTTCCAGGGCCCTGGAAGAAAATTATAAAATTCCCGGCGTTTTCCAGGAATTTCAGGAGCAGTGCAAGCCATGCATTAGGTTTTGGCAAACAGGCAATAATGATGCATTTGTGTTCATATCTGATCTGAGTTAGCTTTGAATGCATACAGACACACAGTGTTGAGGACATTTTTAGGACTGTTTAATGCTGACATCCTAAAAAAATTTAGAATGTTCAGCTTTGAAAAGAGATGTTCTAATTAAAAAACAATTGTATACTGAATGCACTTCATGTTGCTATAAGGAAACTATGATTATTAAGTTTAAAGTTGTTAATGTAATTAATAGATTTTCTATTTATTTTCTCGCTTGCTGTATTAAGTAATATATAGTATACACAGAAATCGTCACGGTATTAAAAGCCACAAGTAATTTCTTCCAGCATGTTGCAAAATCAACATTTTCAGGTTCATAAATATAATGACGGTTGGGGGTAACAGAAATATAAAAATTTTAAACAAGGACCATGTCGCTAATTATGTCTTTCAACACGCACTTCTGTGGTTCTGACTTCAAAACAAATGCATCGTTTTTAGCGAACGAAAACTCGGTTTTCTTAAGCGATTTTCAAACCCCGATTTATTATAAACTTTTATCGCCTAACATGGACTATCACTGATTCAACTTGTGAATTTGTTTTCGAAGCGGAAATGGAACGCAGCTCGCTTGGTGACAAGCATAGCACACTATTATTAGCACAATAACGAAGCAAAAATTCAATACTTCTAGATCTAGTTTGTACAAAATTCACAAAAAACAATGTTCACTTAAACTCAGTCCCTTACTTGTCAACATGCCGGCCCACCAAAGCCATTCTTTGAGGTATGCATGCCCTCCTTGGCCTAAAAAGGAAAGATATCTAGTATTCACACTTCCGTGGTTAATTTTCTCCTTGAGAAAAACGCGACACTAAAATATTAATGACGTGTAAACTAAACTCGTCTCTTTGACCACGAGAAAATAATAACATAACTTAATTTCAAAGATTCCTATCTTCGAATAAACTAGTATACATACCAGCTCTGGTTCCTGAATTCCTAGCAACTCTTAATAGTCCTTTCTTTTTTATTATGAAGCTTGATCCAATGAAAATACTGGACGAGACTGCAAGACCAAGACCGATGTAGAAGTCTCGCGCAGAACTGTCAGGATTGCTTGATATCACATCTTGGGTTGGCAATGCTAAATAAAAAAAAACGAGTCGTCTGTGTTAGCTTTAAAGCAACTGAAAAACTGAAATTCAAGAACGGATAAATCGGAAAAATTAACTTACAACCCGACGTTGTGGAAATATTCAGGCTGCCATCAGCCATTTTGGAAAAACTGAAAATGCTGACTCGTACCCAGTCTTTTCTGGTTGGACGAGGGCAAAGGGCGATGCGCGGAGAGAACTGTGGGAAGGAAAGGAGAGAAAAGAAAAAGAAATTAAAGGAGATTCTAACTTCTACCTTTCCCATCCTTCCCCGCGCGCCATGTCTTTCAGAACAAACCGAAAACAACCGCGATCGATTCGCGATCGAAATTCGATTGCATGAAATTGTTTTAGAAACTTTCCCTTTAAACACTTGACTTTACATTTTAAATGTAACAGTGGCAACTCAGTATTTTTTATATTGCTAACGGACCAGACTAAGGGGTGGTCATTACTGAGATATTTTGGGACAGGAGTGGATAGCTCTCAAAGCAAAATGAGGGTCTCCCAGTCGGAGCGGGGTTTTGGGGGAACAATGGTACACGTTAAATATTTATATGGGAACATGGGAACAAAGAAAAAATCATAGGGAACAAGGAAGCAAAGAAATATGTTGGGGAACAGGGATTGAGGAAGGTGCTGAAACTTTGGACCGAAACAAGGTAACAAAGCAAAGATTTTAAAGAGAACACGGAAACGTAACCACAGACCTCCCGGGAGACTCCCCAATGTATCCTCAAAAAACAGTTCAAGCAAGAGCATGCATGAAAGCCTCCCAAACCGTTCAAGGATCAGAATATAAGCCCCTCCGAATATAAGCTCTGCCTGAATATAAGCCCCTCCTAATATAGGCTCTCCCTGAATATAAGCTCCTCCGGATATAAGTTTCCTCCTCTGAATATAAGCTTCATCCCCCGAATACTTCCTTCCTTCCTTTGAGTCTAGGCGGCCCGCCCACCACGAACATATAAGCCCTTCTGAATATACGCTCACCAAATCTGAGACACAAAACTCCTTCTGATTATAAATTAGTCTTGTAATGGACGTAAACCAATGTATGATTGTTTTTTTTTCTTTTCAGATACGGTTAACAAGATTATTGTCAGTATTTCAGAAACTTTGACAACATGTGAAATGGCCATTTAACATGTTGAATAGCAGAGGCGGTGGAGTAGAGGGGGCAGGGGGCTGTAGTCCGGTAAATCGAAATTACCATTTAACATGTTGAATACAAAAGGCGGCGGAGCAGGGGGAGGGGGACAGGGGGCTGTAGTCCTGCAAATCGAAAATTTTGGAGGACTCAGCCCCCCTCCCCCCACGTTTCGGTGCTGAAATCATGCTAGCGCTGCATAAAATTGGTTTGGCAAAATATTCAGTCTGGTGATCTTTTCGCAAAACGTTTCTTCAGGATCGCGCTTGGTGAAATAATATTGTAGAACTTGTTTTTTGAACAACTCCAGCCCTGTGTTCGAGAAGCCAATCGACTGCCGGATTTCTACTACTCGATAGAAGCGGTTTCCCACTGACACGACGGCGTTTCTAGTTTCTAGTAATTAGAAATGGTCTTTGTGTTTGAAAGAATATTTTGGGAAATTTGAGTAAGGGCAAGCTTTTGACTTGGTGTACGATGAGCTCAACCTCCCCCCCCCCCCAACGTTTTCAAACGCTCCGCCGCCTCTGAATAGTGTCTACTGTGTTTTTTAAACTGAAGGCTTTGAGACGCTTTGGAAGTTATAATCTCATGGATTTATATTCGGAAGTTTACAGTTTATATTTTGTCGCAATTCATGAGGCTTGAGGGCACTGCTCAGGTGCCAGCGAATGTTTCCTGGAATTCCAGGTTCCATTTCTTGATCGCAAAGTTAGCTGCCAAGTAAACGCAGCCACGGTTTCTTTTTAAAATACAGAATCTGTTGTCACGTAATATAAAGAACTCAAAATGCATGGATTCTCATCCAACAATCCAGTCTTCCCGTATCACGTGGCCACTCGAACATCGACTTCTATCGACTATTGGTCAAATGTGATTCTCATTAAAAGACATTTTCCTGACAACTGTGTTGCCACCGAAGCATTGGCTAGTCAATACATGAAATTTAATTCTATTCAGACTGGGCTTTTGGGGGATTTCTGGGGCTGGGGGGGGAGGGCTGAGGGATGTGATTAATGGTCGGTGTATGTGAATGTTGTTTGATAAAGGTGT
>JANSTQ010147470.1:0-12121 GCA_026167885.1 Bergia puertoricense
GGAGGAGAGAAGGAGGTCGAGTAGTCCCCAACAATTGTTTTCTTTTTCAATATATAATCTCTGCTGAATCTTGGATAAAGCAAACAATCAAGCAGTCACCATAACAAACTGTAATTACAATATTATACAGTACTTTTCTTGTTTTCTATAGTTTAGTAGATTTTGACATTTTCAGCGTTAAGAATGGATAACTGAGTAGTTAATTCCTTACATGGAAAATTGCATACAAATGTTATTTTGATCGTTTCACTTTCATTAAACTAATTTTCAAAATATGACAAAAGGTTGTAGAATCATGGTTGGTTAACCATGTCGTGAGAGCGGTTATGAAAACGTCATAATGGCATCGAGACCGTGTTTGTCCATAGAAAGAAAAAAAAAAATTGAATTTTTCATTTTAAAGAGAAACTTTTAACCCTTTTTCTGTCAGGCTGCCCAGTTTTTTTAAAATTCGTCTGAGAGATTAAAATAATAGTACAAGAATAATCTTTCAACATACACCGAGTTTCAATATATATATCAAAATTTTAAGAATGCTCATTAAGAAAAATATTGGGCTTGAGTTGAAAACTTTAATAATCACAAATAATTAACTGACAAAACATGACAAATAATTAACTGGAGAAACATGATTTGCTTATAAAGCATCATAATATCATATGAATGGAAAGACAGATTTACCAAATATGGAAATAGGACTGGCAAGTCCATGGGAGGATGAGGCTGATATCAATTAATAACATCTGGTTCTGGCATCGTGACGTAATGCTACTTCAAAGCCTGTGTTTAACTGGGTTTTTTTTTATTTCCATTCTTAGAATTTAAAATTAACATCGTCGTAGAAATATGTCTTCAAAGACTGTTGTACTTGAGGATCTTCCGTTTCGGTTTATGCTGAGAAATGAGATTATAATAATATAGCTTCCTCTGCATTTGTTGAAAAAGTGTGCATAACAACCTAAGAACATACAGTTTTGTATACGTATAAAAAAAACATGTGAAGCTACTTTTAAGTAGTTTAAAATATTAAAATAGAAAATCGACAACCTTTATGGCTTTATAACCATACAACTGCTATTAAAAGTCTTTGCAAATTACGATTTAAAATAGATTTCTGGCTTCGAATTCTGAGGTACACGTGTTTCGATTTTGCAGGTTAAATTAGGCGGGGAGGTTTATCATGCTTCAGCTCCGCTTTGTTTTGAGTTCAATCAGTTCAGTCTCGAGTTCTTTCTTGTTTTTTGAGTGTAACAGAATTAGAAAGGCAAACTCAGTTAAAGAGCTGATCAAATTTTCAAATTGATCAGATTGCTTTAGAGAGAAATTAAACTATTTGTTTAATTTTAATATTTCGTACAGAGTGAGTGAAATGTTTTCATCAGATTTATCGACCAACAAATGGTTGAGTTTTTGCTTTGAGGTAATTTAACATTGGTCAATCTCATGCATGCATATATTCACTAACAATACCATGAACTAAATACCAAATTTGAAATCTTGTACGAGGAAGTCACAAACCTAAAGTACGCAAGTTACTAAACAACATCTAGAAAGACGGCCAACATTTATAAACAACAAATTTAATTCCTGATATTTAAGCAACAAACATTTATTGCATCCTGTTTTGTACAAACTCTCTTACGGCATTCAATGTAGGTCATTTTTTGTAAGACACAAATCCATTTCGATGGAATTTAGGTTTCAGTCAATATACTGGCTGTATGGCTTTGACGAAAATCGAAACAGAAATGCCCACTACAATCCTTGCTAGCTAAATTAGAAATTGCTTACCTTCTTTGTAAGGAATAAGTACGGGGAGAAGGAAAGCGAAGAAGAAAACAAACACAAACCCGCAGCTCATCTTTGTTAAAATAACTCTTCAATAACGAATCCCTCGAAGCGAAGAAAACTCAGAAACTTAGTAGCCTTTTCAATTACATTGAAATGAGCAACGTTGGCGTTATATGTAACTGCATAGTTGAATATTGAACTGTGATAAAAATGGCAGTTTCGAACAGGAAACTGAAAATAATCATCGAGAGTTTTGAAGTCGGTGTTTTCCGTTTCTTCGATATTGTCACTGCGGGTGAGGCCGTGAAAAGTACTATAAGTATAGAGGCTCTTTACTAAGATGAAGTCCAACAACAGTTAGTAATACTGTGTGTGCACATAAAGAAATAATCGTGGCTTCCATTGGAAGCTAACCTCGTGGTTTCAGAACCTTGAAACTCTTTGAATCAGACAACATTACATTGACAAAGGCCCGTAAACCATTTCAAACACAAGGAACTTGTCTAAATTTCAAACTCATGCATATATGCTACGTCCGTACTCGCAACAAGTGTACCGTAAACGCTCTAATAAGCCCCCCGGGGGAGGGCTTATTTAAAACTCACAGACAGCCAAAGAGAGAAAGACGCTTTTTTTCTTCTTAAATGTTACACCGCTTTAATGACAATGATAAAGTATGTATTTCTTTGGTGTTAAACCTACGATATTCAACAAATACTAGCCTGTACTACAGAACATTTTGTACTGAAGAAACCTGAATAGTAATATACAAGTACAAAACAGATAAAACATCTTTATATGCTAAGAACTGGTGCAAAGTATTATTCGAGTTAGGGAGGGGGAAGCTTTTTAGAGAGGGGAGGCTTATTAGAAACCTGAAGCTCTAGACTGGGGGCTTATTAGAGAGGGGGGCTTATTAGAGGGGGGCTTATTAGAGCGTTTACGGTATTTACGTTCTAGTGTGGACGGTCAAAACGCTACGAAAACGCTATTGTGGACGAGGAGCAATCGATGCGTTTACAGAGCTTTTACGAAAACGCATTAGTGTGGACAATACCTAAGTTTTAATTGCATTACAGGATTTTAATCATCTGATATGAATATTCATTATCACTAAAAATAGCAAGCGGGCTCGTTGTGTCCGTCAATGCAAGAATAAAAGAACAACTTGGAATGTAAAAAAATATAAAGGTGAGATATAGAACTTTTTATAAACGATACTGAGCGTAGTAACCAAGATCAGTGAACATTTGGTTCATAAGAAGGAACAAAAAAAATACTAACAATAGAAAAGCTTCGAATTCACAGAGCTAGTTAAAATAAAAATTAACACTTAATTTTCTTCAAGGTACACACTTTTAATTGCTCTACAAATTATGGTAAACTGCAATTGGACAGAAACTGACAGATATACTGAATCTGCTAAAGACTAAGGCAGTCAGTGTTCTTTAGACTACATTTCTTTTCTATAAGAACGTCTAATTTCGGGGCTGAGGCTAGATATTCTTAGTTATTTTGAGGATTTCAGCCTCGAATGTTCTTAAAATGTTCTTATGGAGACATACTTAAATGTTTTATTTTCCATTCACAGAAGCCAACTCAAAGTGGAAATATAACAATTTGTAACTGTGCTATAATTATTGATTGGCAACCCTGGCGATGTTGAACGAGCATTTGGCATTATCTCCACTGAATACAGTATGTAAAATAAATGTTCTCCGCGTATCCCCAGCCTCAGCAAGTTCCTAGTATGTTTTAAATTTGGGGATTTTTTCAACCTCAACGTTCTTACAAAAAAGGTTCTTATAAAAAGAAAGTTTAATTGGATTTACTAACGTAAATGCATTCGAAACTCGTTTCTTTTAAAAGCTTAAAAATGGCGCTAAAACTACAACAACAGCGTTGATTTATTCACACTCAAGAGTTACAAAAGTGATAATAATTAAGGGAAGATTTACAATTTGTATGTGAGTGCTGGGACTCCAGAGGTATATATCACCGATGTTACTGTTATGCTACCGACATAGAAAAAAAGATTTGCCATCAATCTTTAACATTCATGCTTTCATGTTGTTATCATTAATCAAATGATAAGGTATTTTGCTTCATAGACAACGAAGATGTTTGTGGCTAGTCATCATCATTGCTTACCAAAACGATGCACAACTTCTAGTGTTCATGTTACACTAAACTAAGGTCTGTTTTATACGTCGTACTACAGTCGAATTTAACTCATCTAAGTTAAGTGAAGCCGTTAAACTTAACAGCAAACTGTTCGTCTAAAGCAAATATGAAAGTCAGATGAACTGAATTTACTGGAAAATAATGAGATATTCAGGCTTCTGCCAATAACTCATTTTGAACAAATTTAATTATTTTTACAGTAGTGTTTTATGGTTTTAATTAACTTCCAGTTGATTGACTAACTGAAGACCAAACATTTAGCCACGTTGTAACTTAATTCGTTAATTTTGCTGTAGGGCAGCTGCAGCTTCACTTGGCGGAATTAAAAGAGGAGTATCGGGGTCGTCTCCTTCTTCTTCGGGTTCGCAAGGGTCGTCTGCCGAAAGTAAGGTCCTCGAAAGCTGTGAGTAAGATGAATAACGAGAATTGAACTCTTTTCTCCGCCTATATCTGCAACAAGAAAGAGTGACAGTGAGTCAAGTAAGAAGGTTATTTCAGGTGGCGAGTTCATAAATACAGTGCAACATGGCAGCGTAGCAGAGCGGTTTAAAGCGCTGAATCGCAACTCGAGGTCCCGAGTTCGTTTCCTCTGTTTGCCGGCCACACTTATGTAAATAACCTTGTGGCCTGCCTGCCTGCCAGCTGGGGTTTCTAACCTTTTAAGTTACATTTGATTATCATTTATTGTTTATAACATGGCACTGAAAAGCCCCTTGCAGAAAGTTGTCATTAGAAAGTATTTTATTCTATTTTTTCTAAAGATGCTTTTAAATATTTTGGTCTCTTGGAACTTTTTCTTGTTTTGATAATTTAAAAGTTGGTTTTTATGATTTTGCAGAAATACTATAATTCTAAATAATTATAGCTTCATTTTAACTGTGATAAAAAAATAAAAAAAAAGCTGGTATCTTTAGTCTGAGATTTAGCAGTTGGGAACATAAAACATGAATTAGCTACTTTTGCAACACAAATTAATTAAGGAAGCAAGGGGTGCTCAAAAATAATAAAAACAATTCTAATAGTTTCTATAATAACTTATAAGTCATTAATTTCAGAGATTTCTGTTACCTCCACATGATCATTAATGGTAATAAAAACATAACTGACAGATGGCTGGAGACTCCACGATGATTCCTTTGGTAATTATGTTCTTAAATTACCATGCTATTTGAAGTCGCAAGAACGTCATCTTGGTTTTTCGGACGTCATTTAATCTCCTTAATGGATTTTAAATAACTCAAATTGTTTTAATTGAACTTAAATTTAACATTTTTTCAAGCAAAAAGAAAGAAAATGATGCAAATAGGTCTTAAGCAAAGTCGGGAATCTCAGTCTTCCAAAGACATTTTTTTTCTCCCTTCGAAAAGGTTGCACAGTTCTTCGTATTTTCCGTCGGTTTAGAAAAAGCAAACTAATTAACAAATACTCGGCATGCTTAGTGTGCGTCTATCGGGTGAGTTTAGAATGCACGCGGGAAGTTTTGAGAGTACGAGAAAAAGCGTAATGAGAAGCACGAAGCGCAGCCGAGTGCTTCTCTAGCTTCTCGAGTGCTCTTAAAACTTCCCAAGTACATCCATAACTCGATAGATGCACAGCTAAAACATGGACCATTTCTTTTATAACATTGTTGACAAATTCGTAACAATTAGCGCAAAAGCATTGCACTTGAAAGTCATGTAATTTAATAACTTTCTATCGTTTTGCACACCAGAAGCAAACCAAAACATGTTATAATTGTTTTCTTTGAAGTACATGCCGTAAATTTCCGGTCTTTTAAATGGAATGCACAAATCTCCTAAATATCTGTTTCAGTGTTTTCCGCCATTTCTCGAGGAAAATTTGCGACTGTGAAAAGTTCCGTGGCGCGAACGCCAACACTTGCTGACGCTATCAAATTTAGTGCACGGCCGTGCGTATATTCGGATTTAGTTGCACGCTCACGCCACGCGCGAATTTGTCAGCTATGTTATAAAATGTATTACAAGTGTCTTTTAAAAAAATACTGATTCACACCAACCTCTTAACGCTGCACACCACAACCCCTATTCCGATTAAAATCAATACCAAGGCGACTGGTATTATTGCATACAGTGCCTTGCTGGTTGATTGGCTGGAATGTCCAGTTTGCTTTCCAAGCACGGGATGTCCTCCTAGCACCATTCCCGGATGAATTGCTCCTTTCAGTTGTGAACGAGAAACAAGTTTGGTGCCATTGCCAGGAAAAAGAACAGCGAATTGAACAACCAAATCTTCTGGTGCTTTAGTCGTTGGCACTCCAGGTACAATGATAACATCATCTACTTGAAAGCTAATAATGTATTTGAATTAGCATTGCATTAGTTATATTTAAATCACCAACTGCCTTTTCCACTATCTCTACATTTGTTTTAAGTATTACCGCTAATTCATACTGTTTATGTCTACAACTATTTGTGTCCCCAGCCGTAATTATCTCTATGTCAATTGTCTATGTCTGCCTCGGTTTGGCAGTTTGTTAGTTTAGATGATCTGTACCTACGAATCCACAGTTCATGACAAAAAATATTATCTTGCTTAAAAGGGCTGTTTCAAGGTATGATTGCACAAACTCTCCATAACTCGAAAAAGGGTTCCATTATACGATTATGCCTTAAACATTTAAAGTATAGTGCGTATAGCTTAATTTGGAGGACGACTGAAACGGATTACAGTAATGATTGCTTAAGCGAATTTAGTGCTGGCCCTCAGAATAAATTATTGACTAGCGCAATACAACGCCAAAATGTAACAATCCTTGATAACTTGTTTGTTTTAAAATTGGATTTCTATGTCAAATTAAACGCCTTCATCAATATACGTCGAGCACAAATGGAATGAACTACTTTTGGAAAGTAACGGTTCTGTATGGGGTAACCGTCAAAGTGCCACTAAGATAACATGTATATAATTAATGCCTGGTCGGCAGTTGGGAGCACTTATCCGAGTTATGGAGTTTTAACTCAAAATTACGGGCGGCCTCATTTTAGTATTGAAACTGAGATACTAATCTTCAAAATTGATATTTGGTTTTGACACATTTTTCAAAACTAACAGAGTGAAGCTACAAGCACCAGAGTTATCATACAGTGAACAAAACGTAGTGCTAGATTCGTTAACGATTTACAATCCGTAGTATTCTTTTCACCTTGGAAACCCTTAAATGACCTCAAAATTGACACCCCTATGTTATCATTCCTTGTTCTAGAAAAATAAGTTGAAAGATAAAGATCTGGTTCTATGAAAACTGAACAACTTCATAAGCCATAGTTTCAGATTATGATTGTGGGGTAAACCAAAAAAAAATGAAATAATAAAAATAAAATACATTTTTCAACCTCAAAAACAAAAGCAAAGACAATCATTATTTAAAGTTGTTTACGAAAACAACTGTTCCTGCGGCGATTAGCGATACGAAACATAAGCTGGACACACAAGCGGCAGAAAATGACAACCCATGTACATTCAGAACCGGCCAAGCACATCGAGCAATTTTATGTCTACCTTTTCTCGTGGAAGGTTTTCGGTGGCCTACCCAAACTCCTTTTTTTACGAATGAAAAAACAAACAAACTCGAGATTAACCCATAATTGTTCATGCTAGCTGCCGCTATCAATTCTGAGGATGGCGTTTAGGAGTTTCGAATGGTCCTTGCGAGCATCTGCGAGCGTGCTAACACATTGTTATTTATGCAAGTACAAGCATTTGAGCACTATATCGAGCTAAATTATGAAGCCTGGCGATTTCGAGCAAGCGAACATTCTTAAAATTTTGTAGGACTGTTCAAGAGTCCTACGTTTAGTTGAAAAAGTTAGAAATTTAAACTAAAAATTTTAAAGCCTTTTTATTGTATATCCATTCTGCACAAGACTGTGTTTTTAATATTAAAATAATAACTTGATATTATTATATTTTTATTCATTATTATTCTTATTATTAATAATAAAGCTTGTTAAGAGCTGAAAATATTCCATTATTTTTTGCTGCCTTTTTGCCGGACACTTGCAGAACAACTGCTTGCTAATGGTTCTACAATACTAAGATGTAAGAGGGAAAATTTAGAAAGGAGGTACTTTAAAACCCAAAGAAACTCAAGAAACAAGGTTTTTTTTGACATGGCAAAACAAATATGATAATCCAATCAACAGCCATTAAACCAACAAAATCCCACTCACCTGGTATTTTTGTGGTTTTGATTCAGCACTTTCACGACAGACTGTGCGAAATTGACTTCTTTCCACTAACAAAAAATATTTGTCAGTGTGTTTTCGGGTTGTCGAGTTGCTGAGTTATTAAATAGACTACATTGACAAAAAAACCTGAAAAATAATCACAACTACAACGAATAACTGAAAACAGTTCAGCAGGGCAAGGAAGAGTTTATTTTCCAGCACAATTAAAACGAAATACGTTTATGATTGCTGAACCGATTTTGTAAATAACGTACATGAACTCACAGTATTTCACTTTAATAATGTTGTTAAAGTCACTTAAACAGGTTCTTTGTCTACCAACGTTTTCATTCCATACAATTTGACTAACTGATAAATCACACTGTGAGACTGCTCCTTAAAAAATACAATCAAAAGGAAAGTACAAGCCGTGTTTAAAGTTTTGCGAAGAGTTCAACTTTTCGCCTAATTGTACATGTATTGGCCGAAATTAAAAAAAAAAAAATAGTCAAGCAAAGGCACGAGGCAGGGGAATGGTATGTGTTCCCCACATCCAAAAAGTGATTTACTTATCAATGTGTATGGCAACAATCATCAAATAATTAGTTAGGGTCCGACAAAATAACAGATGGTCCAACCTAAATGTGCCACTAATTAACTTAGCTGTCTTGGATCTGTTGATTTGTCATACGCAGTTTTCTTGCACATTTACTTAGAAACAGGTTTAAAATATCTGGCTAAAACCTCGGGATAATTAGTAAAATCAATACTTTTGATTTTGGACATTTTTTTTTGATAGAAATACACATTTGTAGAGCAAGGTTTAATTTGCACATTTTATGCATAACGTAAACGCTCTAATAAGCGCCCGGGGCGCTTATTTATTTTCTGGCCGTCTAGAGGGGGCGCTTAATAGAGGGGGCGCTTGGTAAGTGCTGATCTTTTTAAAATGAATAGCAATACCCTATAGTATACTGTGATACAACATTGAAAACAAAACTTGACAAGAAAGTGCTGAAACTGTCTCAGGGAGGGGCGCTTAATAATGATCGAGGGGGCGCTTGTTACAAATTTGAAGCTCTAAAGGGGGCGCTTATTAGAGAGGGGAGCTAAATAGGGAGGGGGCGCTAATTAGTGCGTTTACACTAATTATAAAGTACAACGTCATCTAAAGTAGTGTCATAACCGAGTCTTTAATTTCCCGACATTTTCTAAAACTTTAACAGAGATTGGTTAGAAGGCAAAACATTGCGGTCCAAAAAGCTCATGGGGTACCAATAAACCTTCCTACATTATCTATAACGGCTAATTTAAAGCAGACTAGGCCTGGAACTGGGAAGTTTAGAAAGAAGGCTCAAACTTAGTAAGTTGCACTGATCTCGCAGTAAGTGGTTTCTGTTGTTGTATGATATAGCCTACGGTCGGACTATGAGCGGCTACTCTAGCCACCTAAATGTAAAACCCTGGTCACACTAGGTGATAGACCATTTTATGCGGCAGCTCCTAAACTATGGAACGATCTGCCCACTTTTATTAGGAACATACAATTACTTAATAGTTTCAAGAGCTGTCAAGACACGTTTATTAAAGAAAGCCTTTTATTGATTGTTAGTTTTAAGTGTAAATAGATATATTTAGGTGAGACATGTAATTAGATAGTTTGAGAGAATTTTATTTGCTATTTAGATACTTTCCACTTTGTAATTTTAAATTTGATTTTATTGAAACGCGCAAATGAAAATTCTTATTGATATTTGTGCGCTATAAATTCCATTAAACATTGTGAATTCCAGTTAAGTGGCGTTAGCCACTCCCGGTTTGTGCCATCACTGCAGGTGTTTGATCTTTGACTTACCTCTCTTCTCTTTTCTTTAAGTTCCACTGTCATCGTTGAGTTACCTACAGAATTTAAGGTATAAGATTTCATTCTCGTTAAGATAGGGTATTATTTTACTTCAAGACACGCATACGTACAATCGAAAGTATTTATTTTGTAAATGTAATATAATAATATGTGGAACGGACAAACCCTCTGTTCCAAACCGAACAGGCGTAAAACGATTATATTGATTTGTTGTGTGTTTAGCTTTACTGGGAGTTTTGGCAAAAAAGTAGATTTCACTTGTTCCATGACAATAAGTTCTCGTCATTCTTTTGGTAGAACAAACTAACAAGTAAATAAAAATTACTTAAACTTGCGATTTAACGCGCTATGAGCTGTGTGGAGTCGACAGACGTCCATGTAAGTTGGTGGATAGTTGTGGATTAATCACGCGCAAGTTAAACTCAAATTATTGAATAACTTGGGTTAACCGACTAACATAAACTTGCGAGTCAAGGCTAACTTAAAACTTAAATAAGTACTTCGTAGAAACTTGTCTCAACATACCAATCCTATATGCAGGCGAAATCAAAATACAATAGTCAATAGCTAAGATTAGTAACAACAATGAAAGCCAGAATTAAGTAAGTTAAAAGTCCAAACGCTCCTGATAATATCAATACTAAAACTTCCTTTTGATTTAGTGCTGTCACATTGAACCAAATCTGAACCGAAAAATGTAAATGTAAAATGGCGTCATTTGTTAATGCGTTTGAGATTCAAGTTTTTTGGTTACAATTTCTTAAGTAACTATAACAATGATAACAATAATAAAGATAATAATAATATTATTACTTTTAACAATAATAATAATAATGATAATAATAACTGAATAATAACAATAATTATTAATAAAGAAAACAATAATAATAATAACAACAATAATAATAGTAGTAATAATTCATCCATCTGGGAGACCAACGGCTTTATGTCCAAGGACGATGAGGTGAAAGAAGGTGAGTGAAACGGGGGGGGAGGGGAGAGAGAGGGAGATTCTTACGCATCTTCCCACGGGCCGACAAATATAAATTCGGTTAACAAAATGTGAACTTATGGAAAAAGACAGAGATGAACTGTCACATTTTCTTTTGAACACTCCTTAGTCTTTTTTTTCTGGCCATGAAAATGCACGAAATGGGCATGCAGTCAGAGGCAACCCAAGTTTTATTTCAAATTTTATCTTGGGGAGCATGTTCCCGGACCCCCTAGAAGTCTCAACCGTTGCTGCTGTTTTATTATTAGAAACTCACCAATGAATAAATCACAAGATGCAGAAGTTTTGTCAAGGCAAACGCAGATTGCTTTCTCTGCTCGCGCATGGCACCAAGTCTTGTTCTGGCACTTGTGAGAAATACACATCGTTGGTCTGAGTGTAGCTGGTGATTTCACTGTAGTAGTGGTTTGGTGACTTCTGGTTGGAGTTTTCATTGAACTTGTAGTTTTAGGAACTATCGTTGTTTTTGCTGTAGTTAATGTTGTTTTTGCTTTTTGTGTTGTTGTTTTTGCTTTTTGTGTTGTTATTTTTGCTGTTGTTGCCGTTGTTTTTGCTTTTGTTGTCTTTTTAATTGTGGTCTTGTGAGTTGTTGTTTTACGATTCGTTGTCGGTTTGGAAACAGTTGGCTTGGTAGTTTTGGAATGAGACGTGCTTGGTTGTTCTGTAGTTTTTCGTGTTTTTGGTCTTCTTGAGGTTTTCACCTGTTTATGAGTTGTTGCAGCAGTGGTAATATGCGGCATGATCCTTCTTGTCGTAAGTGGGTGAGTGGTTGGAGCTGCAATACACGAAAAAATTAAAGTCATAGTTTGAGTAATTTCTTTTTATCGAATCAAAGTCCAAAACTTGTATAAGTAAGAATCAAATTCAGGAAATGCAATTTAGTTTAAAATGTGTGACTCATAGGACAAAAGCTTGAGAAAGCCAGAAAACTCCTTAAATGTCTTCTTGAAAATAGAGTACTACGATTAAGAATAAAAATATGAATAAATCAATTGTACTCCTTGCATATTACACCAAACACTTTGAGAAACGTTAACCTTATCTGGGCCGGGCTTTTTCTGGTGCTATGTTGGCCGGGGGTGG
>JANSTQ010147492.1:0-12117 GCA_026167885.1 Bergia puertoricense
GATTCTGGGATTGGTTTATTGTGTCGCATAGCTCACAAGAGCACCACTCCCAAGATAATGAACAACTCCACATGTATTTTTATATGGTTAAACAAAAACGATCAAGCTTTGGTATATTAGCAGCTAGGTAAGGTAAAAAGCTTTATTTAAACACGTTTGCCCCGTCAACTAATGCTGATTTCCACAAGGGGCATGTGGAATCAAAAGTACAAAAAAATGTTTAAAATTGATCTATAAAAGTAATATCAATAATACTAATACTATTAAAAACATCTAATATTAATAGTGGCTTATAGTTAAGTGGTTTGTTTCATAAATTCTGTTCTAGGAAGTGGTAACTGGAGCGAGGTGGAAGAACCCCTGAGGTCATAATCTGTTGTATTTTTCTTACTAGAGAAAAGATCTGCCAGAGAACTTGGAGCTAGACCGTTGATCACTTTAAACATTTGTTTGGCTTTTGTCCTTGCACACTGCGTTTCTAGAGTTTCCCAGTCTAATACATCCAAGGCCTCAGTGGCAGGAGTATCATTACTCATATTTGTGATCAACCTTGCAACCCTATTCTGGTGCTTTTGAAATCTTTTTGAATTACCTCGACCATGGGTGTCCCACACCTCGCTACAGTAGTTAAAATGAAGTCGGACTATAGTATTGTAAATAGAAACTAAAGTGTCTCGCTCAACAACATTATACACTCTTCTGATGGCTCCTATCCCAGACCTGACCTTTTTAGCAACATTATCAATATGCTGGTCCCATGCCAGGTGCCCATCAATTTCTATACCGAGAACCCTACTATGCCGAACCTGTTTCAGACCTTTATCATCAGTAGAAATAGAAGGTTGACGATGGAGGTTTCTTAGCTTGTAATGAGAGCCTATCAATAAGAATTCTGTTTTAGCAACATTTAGGCTAAGTTTGTCAGCCACTCTTTCACATGATCAAGGTCATTATTCATGGCCAACTCCACTTCCTCTATAGTGTCACCAGATTCCGTAAGGTTTGTGTCGTCTGCAAGCAATCGGGAAATGGTCCCCCTAAGGCACTCTGGAAGGTCGTTTATGTATATGAGGAAGAAGAGTGGACCAGGAATTGAACCCTGAGGAATGTCGCAAGCAATCTGACTTTCGGAAGACACTACACCATTTAGGTGGCATTTTTGTTTGCGGTTTGATAAATATGATCGTATTAATAACAGGGCATTGCCAGTGATACCATATAGTTCTAGCTTGGGAAGCAAAACATTGTGATTGAAGGTATCAAATGCCATTTTTAGATCAAAAAATACAACCAAATTAAACATTTTTCTATTCATGTTAATATACCAGCTGTTTGTGCTATCAAGGAGAGCAGAGGCAGTAGAATGTAGTCTTCGGAAGCCAAATTGATGCTCAGGGAGTATTTGATTTGTGCTGAGGTAATCATATATATGCTCATACATAATTTTCTCCATTATTTTGCTAATCACTGGCAAAATAGAGATAGGTCTGCAGTTATCAGGTACATTTTTTGGCCCCTTTTTGTAAAGAGGTAAGACCCTGGCTATTTTCCACTCATCTGGAATGCACTTGGAGATTAGCTTATTACTTTACAGAGTTAGCTTATTACTTATTACTTTACCGAGCAAAAATCAAGTCTTATTTAAAATCTGTTGCTATGGCAATATCTGTGTATAAATGCCGCCATCTTGACCGCCAGCTTGGATTTTCAATCCTTTTTTTTTCAAATTTGTTGCAAACTTTCTTCAAATTAGTAGAAAACATTTATTAACATCCAAACATAAGAAACTATTAAGATTATTATGGTAAAGAAGAAATTAGAACAACTTTTGTCAAAAAAGATCTATTTTTTGATTCAAATTGTAATTTTCGTAATGTTGCATAAATTTTAAGCTATGACATCATCCAGTTAACGTCAAAAGATGTGTTAATAATTATAGGTCAGGTGCTTCAAGTTTCATTTTGATTGCTTCAAGTTTTAGGTAGGAGAAACCTTGGAGGGGGGTCAATTCGAACCACGCCTTCCCCTGCTTTTGAGGGATATATACATTTTTATATATACATTTATAAAATAAGGCAGATATAACGCGCCTTCTGATTGGCTATACAGCGTGCTTTATTTTTGTACATAGGCACAGTGTGCCATTATCACTTCGCGGAATTTTTTGTTCTAAAACTTTTCTCTGAATTTTGATTTGAATACGACTTTTTAAAATTTCTCTTTTATAAAAAAGAATACAATTTACACCCGCAATGTGCGTGTGTCTTGTCAACTGCCTGTGAAATGCGGGGAATTAGCACATTTTAGCGCCAAATGTTGAGCGCATCGTCCATACATCGTCGAGTCGCCGTCTAAATGCTCAGTTCGCATTTGAAGACTGAGGAGAAACAGATCGCGTGAAGTGCGAAGAAACAAGAGTGATCATGAAATCATTCAAAGCTAACAGTTGATGAAAAGAAGCAAATTTTTAAGGTATTATTTAATTAGTTCTGAGTGGAATCCCCTGCTATTGGCTGCAGCGAATATTGGAGGTGATTCTACGAATTATCCCTTCTCAAGTTGTGAGGCATAATATTTTTACAACGAGCAATAATTATTTTTTTCTTTCATCATAATATGACTCCACTTGCATTTTCCGATTTTTTTCTATCAATCCGAAAAGTTCATAACTACAATATAAGACTCTCATCGAGATCATCTTACTTCACTCCTGCCGTGCGCACAAACTATGGGAAATTCAGTTTAAGATACAAAGGCCCACTCACATGGAATTCTATTGACCTCAATATAAAACAAATTTGTTAACGAAAATCTTTTAAAAATACGATCAAGACACAGTTGATTTAAAGTTATGCCTCCAATTTGTAACAATAATTGTATTTGCATCATTCTTGACTGAATACTTGTATTATACGTATATATTATTGAATTACTTAGTGTTCTTATTATTATTTGTTCTCTTTTTCTTTCTTTCCTTCTTTCATCTTTCTTTCTTTCTTTCTTTTAACCGTATAAACTTTTTCAATCAAACAATGGTGGGGCTCCAGACTCGAATAGTTCATACTACCTCTGGAGTCCAAGCACTCACATACAAATTGTAAATCCTCCCTTAATTATTATCACTTCTGTAACTCTTGAGTGTGAATAAACGTTGTTGTTGTTGCTGTTGTTGTTTTCCTAACTGAACAGTTAAGAGTGATGAAACAAACAGTTGTCATGTAGAGCTAAGTGAATCTACTCGAATAACCAATTGATTTATTTTTAAAACAAATATCGTTGAAGTAGAAATGCTTCTTTCTAATTTATAGCAAACGCTTTGAAATTTGGCTTTCAAAATTAATGAAACGACTATAGTGAAAATGTTTTTAGCTTTGGTTTTTATATGTAATAAAACTTGAAGTTTGCTTGATTTTCCCAAGTTTGTTTATTCAACGTATTTTATCAAAGAAATAGAAAACTCGCCCGCTTGCTCTGTTCAGTTATAGAAGCACTTGTGGATTTGTAAGTACACTCAAGAAGTGCGAGAAACAATCGCCTTCGGCTGGTGTTCCTTCAAAGCACTTCTTTCGTTTACTTACGAATTCACGCGTGCTTCTATAAATGAGCAGGGCACACGGGCTCGTTTTTTATTTCTATAATATATAGATACTCAGGGCTGGATCCAGACTAGTTCACCTAGTTTCCAGAAATTTTTTGACGCTTTTTAAAAAAATCCCCAATACTTTACATTTCAATTTGTTTCGTTTTTTTTTTTTATGGTCGAAAGTTGTGTTGTTTTGTCCTTTTGAACCAATTTTTACCTTCCCTACCCTCCCCCGTCAGGTTTATTCAACTGATTCACCAGTGATTCACGAGAAAAGTCCACGCTTTGTTGTATTGTTTGCAGTGAACTAGTCAAAACGCAATCTATAATTGGTCGGATGATTTCCGATGATTCGGAAACCACTCAAACTGCCTTCCCGTTGGCTACGAAGATTTAGGAAACCACTCACAAACTACTCACGAACTACTCACGAACGTGAACAACAGTAACCTTCGATCTCACGTGAAAGATGTTCGGCATATCATATAGTAGACTCTACTGGTTCTAGTTAAAACACAAATTATGGACCGGTGAAGGGATGTTTTAAAGTGTAGAAGGTAGCTCCAAAATGATAAAAGAACAGACAAAAAGTGTGTGTGAAGGAATTTGGCTTAGAAAGGTGGGTAAATTCTTCACACCTATCGTAATGAATTTTAGGCTAAAGATGACACGAGACTAAACACGAATCTTCTACCATTCTTGGTTTCTGTTATGCATTTCGATTGTTTCAATGTTTAAGCGCGCAGTTTCGGGCGCAGTTTTAATATATTGTCCAATATCAGTTTGGGAAATGAGGTATCAGGGATAATATTTAGAAACTATTATTTATGCTCGCAACTACAAAGCCGACTTGCTTTTCAATTGTTTGACCACAGGGCAAATTCGATTCTATTTATTATTTTCGATTCGAGTTTTAATATTGCCAAAAGTTTACTGTCTAGCATTCTTACTCTCCCACCGAATTTTTGTTCAGTGACTTCAACAAAAATATGACTGACATGTAGATACTTTAGCGATGCAACTTTGTGCTTTCGCAACAAAGCGCGCTTCGTAAGCACAGGAAATTGTGTGTTTAATAACCAGTGATATATGAAGTTTTCTAAAACGGTATAAAACGAGCGACGTTTTCCAGTCAAACATTGGTTGTAAACCAGGATATATTCCGCTAAAAGCGTTTGCTAAACTTCCTTTTTTGGAAATATTTCAAGATTAATCTTACTGTTGTGACAATAATATGGAGCGTTATGCCGATTTAAAATACAAAAGATTAAAAGCAGTTTACCATTGCATTAAAACAGTTTCTTGAAAGTGTTGTACCACACACTACAGGGAGTCGGACTCGATTCTGAACTTAACTAAGAACATAAATAAATGAAGTTGTAGAGTAAAATATTGAAAAAAGTCGACCAATTTCAATTGAGATATTCAGGTAAATCTCCTCTCAAATTGTACCAGAACGCATTTTAGAGCATCCAGATTTCGAATTTTTCCGGGGGAGCATGCCCCCGGAACCCCCCAGAACCTCAGGGCCTTTGGCCCCTCGTTCGTCCGTCGCGGAAACCACTCATTATTTTGCCTGGATCCACCCCTGATACTGTTTTTGTGACAAAATGCCACACTTGTGAGCATTGAGTTAATGGTGCTATTTAGGTTGTAGGTTGTCGGAAATACACTACCGTTCTGTTTCGACAAAAAATAGCTAACTAGCTCTCTCTCCGTCTGAAGATAGTCACTGTCAAATGTTCACTAACTTCAAGTCCTTAGATATAGTGTACCTTTAAAAGAACATGCTTACTCATGTGCCAGCATGTGCTGGTCAGTTCGTTTATTTTGTCCGTAGCGCATGACTCCGGTTTACAAATAATAAATCATTTCTCTGTTGTACACATATTGTATTTCTTGATGGTGTAAGAAAATGGGATTGTTCTTGCTGTTATCTCCCAATTAACTGTGAAGTCTACTTTGCCGTCTTTTAACATCCAAATGAATTACTCAGTTTAGTTTAGTTTCATTTATTATGTATTGAATGAGTCCTTGTGGTTTTGATAGCGCGTTTTAAATTGGTCTGCTGTTAGGCCGATGTAGGTTTCCTTCTCTTTCCCACTTTCGATTGTGTCTTGGTATGTGATGTTTGACGACACTTATTTTTCGTCTAGTGGGTAACTATTATTTGCTCTACAGTTGCACGTTCCCTCTGCGGAATGTAAAGTTTTCTCTAAGGTGCTCTTGGTTTTTTTTAAGTGGGTGGTCTATTTTGAATGTATCTCTCACGATGCTTTGGAACTGTCTCCCCACATTGTTGGCTAAAAAAATGCATGATTCTTTAGAAAATCTATCCTTCTCTTCTAAAAAGGTACTTATTCGTGAATTCATTATCAGTGTATAAATCGTTCCAAGAAAAGTATCTAATGAAATATTACAATTATTCTTTGAGTCACTTTAATAAGCAGATTTGAAAATCAGAGAGGTAAAGCCATCGTCCGAGCATTGCGGATAAATACCTCATTGAAATACTGTATTAAAAAGCTTCACAGCATAGTTGCAATGCATTTCGATTAAGGGTATTTTTATTCGCACTGATACTAGTTTGTACCTGTTGACTCTAGTAACTGCTAGATCAGAATACTGACGGAAACGACACGGCTGAGTCAAGGTAACATTACATTATGTTACATCTAATTCAAGCACAGTCCTTCAATAAACTTTAGAAACACGGTATCGATGGTTTAAATTCGAAAACGATTGAAACCGATTACATACAGTTATGAATGATGGTGTGATATTTACTGTTTACCCGTAAGAAAATCTAAAATATTCACCGAACTCGTTTAACTAAAGAATGGAGCAGAAACCTGTAAACTAGTGATACTACATCTCTTGTACCAACTACCCGAAAAATCCAGGAGACAGATGGGCCTATGAGGAGATTATGGCCTGGGCGTATTCCGAGAAACACCACAACAGATTGAAAAAAATTAAAAGTGCGCATCAGCAAATTTCTCGCAAAAATTGTCTAAAGTAAACAATCCAGGCAAAAAGCAGAGATCGTTAACTTCCTCGATGTGACGCTGAACCTAAGCAATGCAAACGCTAAGCCAAACAACACACTGCTCTATGCACACCACGAAAATAACCACCCACCATCCATCATAAATTCCCACTAGCGATCGACAGAAGGATCACTGAAATCTTTCGACAAAGCATCACCGCTATAGCAACGTGCACTATGAATTGTTACATTTGTCTTCAGATATGCAGTCTGTTAATCTAGTTTGTCTTACTTACCGAACTCCCAAATCGAAGTATAGAATATTAACTTGTTTCATAACGTAGCGTAGCAGTGAAAACAATAATAAAAATACTAGTTATGAGATTGCAATAAGATAACATTTACAAGAAAGAAAAAAGAAAAAATCAAATGACTAGTTATCAAGTTATATTCTTAGACGTATTACTCACAGTTCAACCAAATTTGTTAATCTCGCAAATGCGCCTTCACCGATGGCTGTTATATCGTTGTTATATAGCTGCCTAACAACAACAATTGTGTAATTAAAAGTAACTCAAAAGCATATGTGTAGAATCACCTAAACCTATTCAGTCTTGCGGGGAGGAGGGGGGGGGCAAAGCCGCCTGGGCCTTCCTAGATATATAACCTTAAAGACTATTCAAGAAAAGATTGTCAGCCCGAGTTTTATGAGTTTTTTTCAAAGTTATTGAGGAATCCAGTCATATAGGTATATCTTATTTGAAGATGGGGTGTTTCCTTAGTAAACACATCTGAACAGCTGTTTTTGTCAAATTTAGTCATTTGCCGTTTCATAATGCTTTACTACGTTTTTCAGCCTAAAAAAAATGGATTTCATTTTGTTAACCACTTTTATACATTGCCAAAGTATATTCGGACTAATTAGGGTAGATTGTGACGTTACTTTATTGCGCAATAGCGTTGTAATATAAAATCAATTTCGCGGACTGACACGTCCTAATGACGTAATGTTTGACATTTTGATTGCTTCGAAGCTGAGCGTTTTAGGTTTGAGAAACCTAGATCGGGGGGAAGACTAATTCGACCCCACCCCCCTTGGTCGCCCGAAGGTTAAGAGTGTTTTTCATTGACTTCTGTTCATACTCCCTCTCGGTTAATATCTCAATCGGCCATAACTTCCTTCGTTCTTCGGTTATATCACCTCTCAGTTAGGACCCTCTCAGTTATAAACTTCTTCGTTTTCGAATAAGCTAGGAATTAAGGACTGGATCATATCACTTTTTTGACCGTGTAGAATTTGGGATCTAGCACGCAAAACACGCGTGAACTTTTAACCTAGACCCCAAGAAAAGCACGAATCGCAATTAGATAAACAATTTTTGTAAATGCAGTGCATGATTTCTTCTCAAAAAGTTTGAATTAGATGAATTTGGCAGTATAGTTTTTTTAGAAATTTCTTCTTGGAAGAGCCTGGAGGGAGAGAGATAGAGACAGACAGACAGAAAGACAGACAGACAGACAGAGCGAGAGAGATGGATATATATACAATTGTTCGAGCACCGCTTTTGTTCGACACGCACTAACACGAATAAAAATTCAGAAGTTTCGACTTTCGACAAAGAAAATTGTAAACACGAACAAGAGCATAGTTAGTCTCCCTAAAATGCCTGGGTTTACAGTGTTTGGCTTAATTCTATTTACTTCTCAATCCACCTGAGTTGGCGTGTGCAACTGAGGATGGTCGAGGAAGCGAAATAAAATAATTTCAATTGTGCCGGAGTAACGTCAAGTGCATTTGGGTGGGTTGGGAGACAGAAAGACCGCTTTGCCTCTCGAATTGTCGAAGACCAAAAGCGATTTGCCTCAAGTGTCAGCCTTTGATCAGAGAAAAAACTTGTACAAGACGTAGTATCTGATTTCAAACCCTCTGAAACAGTGATTAAAGTTTCAAGTATTGAACTGATGATTCGCCGTTGCAAGATTTTGTGTACTCTGCCTCTTGATTCCAGACCTTGAGGTTTGTGTAATTTTTTTGCTTCATTCTTTTGAAGAAAAAAATAGCGTCTGGCCTTCATTACTTAGGTCATTTATGTATCTAGAATGCTTGATAATGATAGCTAAACATCAAAATGACGTACACTGACATGTAGTGTAGATTAGTTTTGTCTAAGGCGCGTTTCAAACGCCGTGCTACAGTCGTGCTATGCTCATCTCAACTTGGCAAATCCGAATCTGGCACAACTTTAGCACGAAGTGTGAAACCAACCCGCGCCAAAGTCGTACAGCACGGCAAGCTCACCCGTGCTTGACGACTCTAGCTCGGGTTCGTTTCAGACGCCGTGCTAAAGTCGTACGAAAGTCGTGCTTAACTCGTTGCATAAATTAGAAATAAATCACAAATATGGTCAAGCCGGTTTTTCGATGTTGAACGCATGCGCAGCATCTGACAACAAAGAGGATCATACCAAACAGACAGATCAGTCCGATGATGATTATTCCGAAAACGATGATCTCAATGTTCATTCACGCTCTGTTTCCCCCTTTGACGCTAAAGGAGCAGAAATGTAGCTTTGGAAATACGAAAGGTTTTCTTAAACATTAATTTAACGGTGTAGGTAATCACAGACACTGCAAGATCAAAGTACTCCGACTGTGTTCGCAGAAGAAAGTAACAAAACACCTAAGTAAATACTAGAATCATCAATCTTCGTCTTCTTATGATGGGGTGAGCTAGCAGTCCTTGTTGTAATAAATGTCCGCTACTATTTATTTCATAAACATAAAAACACGATCTTTGTCCACCATTTTTTTTTTTGAAAACTTTTCTTACTGTTTTTGCATTAAAATTATAAATTTGTACGTTTCAATTGTATGGGACTCTTGAAAATATACACGATGGCGGCCATGACATCAAAAATGGCGTCCTGTGACTTTACATGACGTCACAAAAGGTTAATTAGATAATTTATTACCTGGTAATGCTCCAATTAATTAGTATACAAAGTTTGGTTGGTATAACTTTAATGCTTCTTGAGAAAAAGTGGTCGCGGGTACTTTCTGCTCCCCCACCCTCACCCGGGTTCAGGAACCACAAGATAGGGTTTAGTGCCGCGGCTAGTAGCTCGCGAAGTTAAAAGCTCTTTCAGGTATAACACCTTCAGTTTTAAGCATCTTCGGTTAAAAGTCGACTCGGTTATAGGTACCCTCAGTTAACCGTCCTTTCGATTAAAAATTTGTGCGGTTATAAGCCCCTTCCGTTATAAGTGGACGTGTTACTTACAACGAATATAAATTTGGTAAATTTACAAATCCATTATAATGGATGGTTGCAAGGGTGTTGTTATACAGATACCTAACAAAGCAAAAGAAAACACATTTTTCAGGTAACTTCGAAGTCATAAGTGTGTAATCTTTCACTAACTGATGCTCGTTTAATGTTCATATTGCGTTGGCTATTATAAGAAAGGATTAATATATATTACATGAAAAAACGAGAGATATAAGTAGTAATTAAATACCATCCGAGTTTAAAAACAATGCGACTCTGGGACAGAGTCAGGGTTTAAATGAAGGGCGTTTGCAATGTTCATATGAAGTTTCATAAATCTTGGCCAAGAAAGTTTCGCTACACTTCATCGTTAAAGTAATCAACACAAAAAACTATAGGATTTTCCCTTTGTTCACAAAGGGGTGATAAAACTGGTATTGCCTGTCTAGACCTAGTCAGTGATTATACAACTGGAACTTCATATAGCTTAAAACATAATGTCACAAATTTTTTACATCCTTCATTTAGAACTAAACATAATGTCCAGGTAGGAAATGAAGCTACTGTGAGAACAGTTCGTGAGAATATTAAAATTGTTCCACTCATTATTTGTGTTCTTCAGTTTTTTGGGTGGGATGTTCCTTAAAAGTACAGATTTAGTCGTTTGTCGTAACATTGCTTCATCTCCGAAGACTCTGGTTACGTACGTTCATGAAAAACTTAGTCACTCATTTATAAGTTCCCGTGGTTATAAACATTTTTGTCATAAGCCCATCTCGGCTGTTAGCGTTATGATCCAAGAACGCACTTTAAGATAAACAGAGTTTATTCTAGAAATGAAGTGACGTATGCTAAACTCCTGTTGTTGTTTTTGTTGTTGTTGTTGTTGTTGTTTTTGTTGTTGTTGTTGTTGTTGTTGTTTTGTTTTTTGTTTGGTTGTTTTTTTTTTTCCAGGAATGGACAATATTGGCAAGGAAAACGCTTTCCTTTCGCAAACAGAATACGCAGCGAGACATGCTGGAACCACCATGACATACATCATACTGTTAATAGTTTTCTTTTTGCTTTGGTCTTCAGTTGTAAAGTTTGTATTTTGAAAACGTTTCCTCTTGTTATATATTTAAACTTGCGGCCAGCGCCATTCATTGATCTTCCTGCTTTATTTCTTACCTGAGTGCTTGAATGATCTTAACAATCTAAAAGTAGATATGTCGGCAAATCTGTGAATGTCGATTGCTTGCACTATTCTTAAGATTTGCAGTTTGATAATCTGTTGTTTTTGACTGACGGAACCTCAAAACCGAAATACAGAATACAAATTTGTTTTATAACGTAATGTGGTAGTAAAAACATGAAATGGCGATAAAAAAGGAAAAAAAAAAATAGACACAGGAAAATAATGCAAATAAAGAATTATTCGTAGATGTGTTACTTACAATCCTCTTAACGACCACAATCCTGTGAAGGCGCCAAAGGTAATGCTTGTAATCTTGTTGTGATCAAGGTACCTAACAAAAACAAAACAATGTGCTTTTAGAAGTAACTCGTACAGGTGTTTGTACAGTTCATTTTGCGTTGTCTGATGTAAAGATTATTCAAATTTCAATCCCACTTGCCAAAAACAAAAAGTGCGGATAATAAGTCTTTAACTAATTGCCAAGAAAAAAAGATAATTAAATTACTACATTAATTTTGCAACAAATATGCTACCGCATTGACAAATTCCACTTGTTTTGGTAATGGTAATGGTAAGGGTTTTGGTAATTTTTTAAGACACCTAAAACTACGAAAAACTGCCAAAAAATTTAAGAAGTTTCAAGTATTAGCCGCGAGTGAAAAAAAAGACAGTTGCAATACAGGGTCAAGTCAGGGTTTTTAACGGGGAATGGGGGGGGGGGGAGAGGTGGTCTGAAATCAAGATATCTGACGATTAGATTATAACATTTTTCAACAAATATGCTATCACTTTGGTCAAAATCGACAGGATTTGTGCTTTTTTACTTTGGTCGAAATAATTCGATCGAACAGTGTGAACCAGCCCTTGATCCGCCGCAGAGAGGAGATTATATAAAACCAAAGAAATAACTCGTTGGTTGGTGTTACTTGTATTTAAAACCTTATTATAAAGTGCAACTTAAGCTTAATTAATGCATCACCTCCGGTAAAATAGTGAAGAAGACATCTTTATGCTAGAATTAACAGTGTTTATCATCAAACATGAAATATATTTACTTTTTTCCAAAGAAAATTCGTCCGATATTATAAGCCATCGTTTAT
>JANSTQ010147503.1:1373-12117 GCA_026167885.1 Bergia puertoricense
GTAATTCTACTGATGTCTATCTATACTTCAAACAAGTCTTGCTATAGTGTAATTCTACTGATGTCTATCTACCAGAATACTCGAAGCAAGTGATATGTAAGATTATGTATATGATTATATAATTATACATATACAATTATAATAATGATATGCATAATGATGCAGCCTATGTATTGTTGTGTGTGTGTGTGCGTGCGTGTGCGTGCATGTGTGTGTGTAATTATGTATTATGTAGGAGTGAGTATTCTAATGATGTATGTTTATATGCTGTTCAGTTTGTACACATAGTCTATACTCTATACTGTATTTATAATAACATATCATATATTGTGTTTATACTCTCCTCTTTTATACAGTAATTCTACTGATGTCTATCTATACTCCAAACAAGTGATGCTATAGTGTAATTCTACTGATGTCTACCTACCAGAATACTCTAAGCAAGTGATATGTAGGATTATGTATATAATTATGTAATTATACAGATACAATTATAATAATGATATGCATAATGATGCAGCCTATGTATTGATGTGTGTGTGTGTGTGTGTGTGTGTGTGTGCGTGCATGTATGTGTGTGTGCATGTGTGTGTGTGTGTGTGCGTTTGTGCATGGGCATGTGTGTGTGTAATTATGTATTATGTAGGAGTGAGTATTCTAATGATGTCTGTTTATATGCTGTTCAATTTGTACACATAGTCTATACTCTATACTGTATGTATAATAATATATCATATATTGTGTTTATACTCTCCTCTTTTATACAGTAATTCTACTGATGTCTATCTATACTCTAAACAAGTGATGCTATAGTGTAATTCTTCTGATGTCTATCTACTGGAATACTCGAAGCAAGTGATCTGTAAGATTATGTAAGATAATGACGTGTGCATAATGATGCAGCCTATGTATTGGTGTGTGTGTGTGTTTGTGTGTGCGTGCATGTGTGTGTGCGTGCATGTGTATGTGTGTGTGTGTGTGTGTGTGTGTGATTGTGCGTTTGTAATTATACATATACAATTATAATAATGATATGCATAATGATGCAGCCTATGTATTGATGTGTGTGTGTGTGTGTGTGTGTGTGTGCATGCATGCATGTGTGCATGCATGTGTGTGTGTATGTGCATGTATGCGTGTGTGTGTGTGCGTGCGTGCGTGTGTCATATGTAAGATCATGTATATGATTATATAATTATACATGTACAATTATAATAGTGATATGCATAATAATAATTAGACTAATGTGATTATATATTATTACTTAATATTATTTCTATTCCCCACAGAACCACTTCACTGGATCTCTCTTATTATTTTATTTTATTTTATTTATAAGCCTAACACAACCTTCACTTGTGATTTAAACCTTGCATGTACTCCCTGTTTACATACTAGCTGTTTACCTTTCATTGTTTTAACATTTCTTTCTATATTCCTTACCGGTAGGACTTGCTGTGAAGCGAGCTTGAGGTGGAGGCTACGTGTCAACACTTCGTGGTCAACATTCTTCTATCAACACATAAGGTACCCTACATGTAACCTACATGTACATAATATAACCCACCCTGCCGCTCTCTTCACAGCTCCTCTACCGATGCTGCGTGGTCAACCTTCTTCTATCAACACATCAGGTTAGTCCTAATATATCCTCATATAATATAACCTCTTTGTACTCCATAGGGAAGTCTACCGATGTCTGCGTGGTCAACACTCGAGCTCGCTTTGCAGCAATTTCTATTGGTAAGGAATATACATGTACAATACATGTACAATCTGTTCCCCAGCCTGCATGTATCACAAGTGAAGGTTGTGTTAGGCTTGCATGATAATTGTAAAAAGTTTAATTGTATGTGACTGTATGTGATTGTATGTGTATCTAACCTACAGGACAAGAAGATCAAGACTGCAGTCAAGAGAAGACATCAAGCTTTATTATTTCAATAAAATTAATTAACGGGCGGGGTTAACTAAACTATGAGGGTGTGGCTCATAAACACCAGGCATGTGCATGGCCAATATAAACTCATTGTAGTGGGCGTGGCTACACTATTATATATATATATAACTCGTAGAATTTCTTCTGTGGTGAATATCTCAACCAAGATCAACTAACAATCAACCTCTACTAACAATCTAATCGAACCAATCAGCATGCAGTCCTGTCTTTATCACTGTAATATTTAGTATTATAATTGTTAGTATCACTAAATATGGATTTGTTTTAGATCGTAATTAAGCAATGCTAATTATATAATACATCTTAATACTTTAGTAATTAATGAAATCTTCCGCTGGGCGGGGTCTGTGCTAAATTCACGTGGAGCAAGGGCTGTTCAGCTTGGAGGTGATCGTAATAGGCGATCAGAGGTAGCGAGTTGTTTCTTTACTGATCTGATAGGCGATCTGAGGTATTTGTTTGCTGATCTGATAGGATGTATTTCTTTGCTGATCTTATAGGCGATCAGATGTGTTTCTTTCTGTGATCGAATATTCTATATATTAGAAGCACTGTAGTAAGTTTCATATCTCTATTTACACGCTAGATTTGTAATCATTTATCCAGAAACATATTCGAATAGATCTTTAGTTAGTTAAACTAGCTGGACGAATTGTATTCTTTATAGGTCAGTGCTGTGAGAACGATTAACAACAACACGAACTGACAGGTGATCAGAGGTTATCTGTGTTTGCTGATTATATTTCAACTCTGTAGTGTATATCTCTAATTGTATGGTTTTATCTTACTAGATTAGTGATCATGTATTCAGAAACGTACTTAAACTAGATGTTCATCTGGAATTGGCTGAACTGCATGTGATGTTTGCTTTAAAGTTGCTTAGTTGAATCATGTTATAATCTATAGGTCAAAGTCTTCTAATATCTAAATACGACAATACAACCCTTGTATAAGACTTGTGATTTAGTACGTGATGCAAGCCATAGATGAAGTATTGTCCACGATGAGAGACATTAGGAGTGGTATGTTTCTGCTTGTATAGGAACAAGTATTGTCTGCTAACAGAAGAGACTAACGGCTAAGACTACAATAGTTTTATAGTATAGCGATGTTTATAATACAGGAAATGCACTACTGGATTATTATTTCTGATATCATTTGCGACCTTCTAATTTAGTGGTAACTTAATATACACGTGTATATTATATATGTGATCTATTAGCACGTGATGCAAGCCATAGATGAAGTATTGTCCACGATGAGAGATGTTAAAGACTGGTGTGCAGGAACAAGTATTGTCGGCTAACAAAAGAGACTAACAGCTAAGACTATAATTATTTTAATAATATAAAGATGTTTATAATACAGGAAATGCACTACTGGATTTGTTAATATACGTGTGTATATTATATATGTGATCTATTTGTCCATTCAGTTATCCATCCATCCATCCTCTCCAAGATACTTGAATTCCTTTGTGAATATTGAAGCTTTTATGTTTTTAAATGTATGTGCATCCATCCATCTATCCATCCACCTGTCCATCCATCCATCATCTATTCATCCATCCATCCATCTATCTATCCACTGTTTTAGGATGTTCTATACATGTGTGCAACCGTCCATCCATCCATCTATCAATCAATCAATCCATCCATCCATCCATCCATCCATCTATTTATTCATCCATCCATCCATCCATCTATCAATCCATCCATCCATCTATCCATCCATCCATGTATCGATTCATCCATCCATGTATCTATCCATCAATCCATCCATCTATTGATTCATCCGTCCATCTATCCATCCATCTATCTATCGATTCATCCATTCATCTATCCATCCACTGCTCTAGTTTCTCGGAACTGAATAAAGAGTTTGACTGCCTATGGAAGCCTTTCTAACGTATGTATCATCCATTCATCCACCAGTCTGTCCATTCATCCATCTATCCATCCACCATTCATATATTCATTCCTTCATTCAGTGTTCACTGACTCATTTTTTACTTTATAGTTTAGAACTGAGTGACTATTCTCCAACAGCTATTCATGTATGCAACCATCTGTCCATCCATCCATTCATCCATTCATCCATCCATCCATCCATTCATCCATCTATTGATTCATTCGTCTATCTATCTATTCATTCACTGCTTTTAGAAGAAGTGAGTAAGCAGTTTGATTGCCTATCGAAGCTCTTCTAACGTATGTATCATCCATTCATCCATCCATCTATCCAAGCATTAATTTATTCATCCATTTGTCTGACTCATTTTTTACAAGATAGTTTAGAACTGAGTGTTTCATTACTTGTGAATATTCTCTAACAGCTATACACGTATGCAACCATCTGTCCATCCATCCATCTGTTCATTCATCCATCCATTCATTCATTGATTTGATTTGATTTACTTTTACACATCTATCTGTACCACAGGAGCACAGTAGATATTAACTAGTGGCTGGATCGTTTGATTGTTTGATATTGTAGCAATATTTATTACACACACATACCTCTCTGGTTAACTTACCCATAACCTTCACTTGTATTTGATAACTGTTACTATTATTTGTCTGGGCAACCTATTCTATTATATATTTGTACCTTTGATATTTCATATTTTTACATTTCATTGTTTTCGTCTTTTGATTAGATCTCTTGGATTCCATATACTAAGGAAGCGAGAGTTACTTAGAACTTCAATTGGTGGGCACATCTTTACATGTACATCATCATCATTAACGCGGGACTTCCTTTGAGGATACACTGCCAGTAAGTAATGTAACCTAGCAATGTATTACCTCTATCCATTCTTTCTGTATTGTTCATTTTTATGGTTAGTGTTTTTGTTTACACAGCTGTTATCACTAACAACTGTACGGACCATGTAATGTAGGACTTCCTGACAATCATTGAGAAGTTACGTAAGCCAGTTATCTATCCATCGATCATATCCATCCATTGTAGTACTTTTTTGAGTTAAATTTATCCTTGCAAGTGTTTTTGTTTATACAGAGCTGTTATCACTAACAACTGTATGGATCATGTAATGTAGGTGTTCCTGACAATCGTTGTGAAGTTACGTAAGCCAGTTATCTATCCATCGATCATATCCATCCATTGTAGTGCTTTTTGGAGTTAAATTCATCCTTGCTAGTGTTTTTACTTACACAGGGCTGTTATCACTAACAACTGTATGGACCATGTGATGTAGGAGTTCCTGACAATCGTTGTGAAGTTACGTAAGCTATCTATCTCTCCATCCATCATATCCATCCATTGTAGTGCTTTTTGGAGTTAAATTTATCCTTGCTAGTGTTTTACTTACACAGGGCTGTTATCACTAACAACTGTATGGACCATGTAATGTAGGAGTTCCTGACAATCGTTGTGAAGTTAAGTGAGCCAGTTATCTATCCATCGATCATATCCATCCACTGAAGTGCTTTTTGGAGTTAAATTTATGCTTGCTAATGTTTTACTTACACAGGGCTGTTATCACTAACAACTGTATGGACCATGTAATGTAGGAGTTCCGGACAATCATTGCGAAGTTACATAAGCTATCTATCTCTCCATCCATCATATCCATCCATTGTAGTGCTTTTTGGAGTTAAAGTTATACTTGCGAGTGTTTTTACTTACACAGAGCTGTTATCACTAACAACTGTATGGACCATGTAATGTCAGAGTTCCTGACAATCGTTGTGAAGTTACGTAAGCTATCCATCCATCATATCCATCCATTGTAGTGCTTTTTGGAGTTAAATTTATCCTTGCTAATGTTTTTGTTTATACAGAGCTGTTACAATCATTAACAACTGTCAGAGGTGAACAATCACGTAACAGAGGACTTCCTGATGATCCTTTGAACTGCAACAAATTATCTATGTACGTATGTATCCTCTCTTTCATTGATTTGAATGTTTCATTCGGTCACGTGTGCATCCATCATTATTCATTCTGTTACTTGCTCAATTCATTCTTTCACTATGCTTGCTAGTTTTTCTGTTCATGCAGAAATGTGTCGTAAATTGAAACAATGTCAATATCTGGATATAGAAGAGAATAATGATTGACTTAAAAGTTACGTAAGCCAGCTATGTAGTCATTTTTCCATTCATTGAACTATTTGTTCATTCACTCCTTCATTCAAGTGTTGCTAATCTTTCATTTGTTCAATTGTTTTGTTCTTTGAATTCTGTCTGATCAATAGTTTCCTTTTACTGAGGACTGAGTGTTCTTTATGTGTTTACACAAGGGTCTTCGCCACAACTGGGGTATGGAATACGCGTACAATCTGTCCACTACCTTGCATGTGAATGTATAAAGTATAAAGACAAATAACAGTAACATTAACAAGTGAAGGTTATGGGTATCTATAGTTAATTGCCTGCACGTATTATATTTATGATGCATTTGGTAAGGTAATGGTAAGTAAAGAACGAAGACTACATGCAAGAAGTGAAGCTAGTGCAGTCTAGTGCAAGCTTTGGAAATGAAGTAGGATTAATTATAAGCAAGTTAATAAAGATGTAGGTGTGGTTAATGAGCACAGAATGGGTGTGACTACACACCACACTGGGAGAGGCTGAGAATGTTGATGAAATGGGAGTGGCTTGTAATTAATGCAAGGACATTGGAATGCATGTTATATACTTTACGTGCCCTGTCTCGAGGAGGATTATGCATGCACACCCTGTATTTATCCATTGATTTGAATTTATCAGGTTTCTTTATACACAACTCTAGACGACGGAGCGGGAGTGCAGTAGAGATCCAAACATTGCAGTAACAACGACGGAGTATATGCACAAGGGAACTGCGACTTTACAGCAGATAATTGCTAAGAACTTCAATTGGCAAGCTACATCATTAGATTATTAGGAATATATTTGTCATGTTTGGAAAAGTACAAGGACATATCTAGTCATAAAGTAGCTCCTGGTAACAGCATATAACTGTAATTAATAATAGAACTATTAGATGAATAATGACTAAAATTTTTAATAGATGGCTGATTTCAGTACAAGACAAAGGAAACCTTTCTCTAACATGACAAACGATGTCATTCGTAACGAAGAGTCAGGATGCCTTAAATAATATCACTAATAGTTAATTAAGATACCAGCAATATGTTATAACTTTGTACAGTAATCTAGAACAGCTCCAGGAGGTGATAGACTTATTCCTTTGTCAACTTGTTCATTATACTATATTCAATTATTCATTAAGTCATATTGTATTTTTATAGTTGTTAATATTAATAAATGAGAAGACACTAAAGTGTGAAAATAAGAACATATGTAACAAAACAGTAACAACAATTTAATGACTAGTCTATTAATGTCAGATGAAATTTGAGATTATAGAAGTACTTGTTAAATCAACATGTGGTGTGGAATGCAAAAAGGGGGACATTGACGACGAAAATGATTTTTAACTGCAAAAATAGCTAGTGCGTGGATAAAATTACAAATGCCTGTTTTTTTACATTTTTGGGTTCATATAGTCCTCAACTACCATTACTGACCTTCATAAGCATAGCCAACAAGAAATTCATGAGTTATAGCCGTGTAAACGTCGAAGGCTTTTTGGCGTTCGTGAACGGATTCCATTGTCAATGATATCGCGGATAATAAACGGATGTGGGCAGACTACCCGTATGGCAACGTGTGACGTCGTACATAGTTACAAAACATTAGCGGGGAAATGGCTAAGGAAGTGTCTAGAAAATGAAATTCCTTCTTTGGAAGAACTTTATTGGCTGAAGACGAGATAAATCTTTCAGCTGTAGTTGAATACTTCTGTTTTGATTCAGAAAAGGATGAAAGTGATGCTACTAATGGTAAATACATTCATTGTATCAAATTTCAAATAATGAATAAAACAATCATTAGATCCTCAAGATCGTATCCTATCTTGTCATGATCCAGCAGATCTATACATTGAAGGTAAAACTGAAGTTAACATGTAATGCTACTTACATGATAGTAATTACCATTATTCCTTCAAGATGAAAACCAATCTCTGCAACAATCATCAGTCCTTCAATCTCCTGAAGGTATACAAAAATACAATGATATATAGATACATGCATAGACTGATCATTTACAGGAAATTACACTCCATCGCCACTACTCGAATTATCTCGTGCTATTCCTCTACACACACCTGGTTGTATAGATATGCGTCGTGAAGACGTGATAGAGGCCAAACTCATCACGAAGTTCCTTACTGAGGGCTGTAAATAATTTTGTGCCAAATGTACGCGGAACTAACTAAATTTCGGTTGAAAATTAATTAAATTTGAGCGCTAATTAATTTTATGACAAAAACGGGTGGAATTAATTATTTATTATTTTATTATTAGTCGTTTCCCGGAGAGGCTAGTATGAAGGTGCAAAGCTCGGGCTTTCCCAAATTCACGCACTTTAAAACTCAACAAGGCACACTTTAGCTGAGAGCCCACTGCCTAACAGCCAGATCAAATTAACAGTTTATAGACAAAATTAGGCACAAAAATGGCGAATGCTTGATCGAACAAATGCACAAAAAAACAGAATCGCTCACCTTTTAAATCCTACTAAAGAAAAGTCTGTACTCTTAGAATCTCTAATGAGCCTTTATAGCTTGCTAAAACTACTCCAACTAGCTTAACAAGTGCATTCAAATGCTCCTACACAAATTCTCAAATCATTTCACAAAAAGTTGCTCACACCCATTTAAATTAAAAAATTATCTTAGGCACTAAAGAGTTAAATCTTGCTTGAAAATTAATTAAATTTGCATTTTCTTTTAATTAAGCAATCAAACAGACAACAAAAGTAAACAACAACAATAAACAACAACAAAAAACAACAAACAACAAACAAAAGTAAACAACAAACAACAACAACAAACAACAATAAACAACAACAATAAACATCAACAATCAAGTTGAACTCAAAAAATTTGCAGATGTGTGCCCACAATTCTGTGAAGAATTTGCTCTATCTTTGCTTCAATATGCCCCAAGACTGTTCCTGCAAAACTCTGCAGCCATTTACCACAGCGATTCCTGGGGAATTTTGCTACAAACACTTACTTGTAAATTCTGGAAGGAATTTGTCCAAAGTCAGTGTCAATCTGCCCCAGGACTGTTCCTGCACAGCTCTGTGATCAGTTATCGCAGATATTCCTGGGGAATATGCCACAAATCCCCCTTGACAATTTAGGGAGGAATTCAATCCATCTCTGTGTTAATATGCCCCAGGACTGTTCCTGCACAGCTCTGCGATCAGTTATCGCAGATATTCCTGGGGGAACATGCTACAAATGCCCGCTTGTCAATTCTGAAAGGAATTTGCCCGATCTCTGTGTCAATATGCCCCAGGAATATTCCTGCACAGCTCTGCGGTCAGTTATCGATAAGGTTACAGGGGGAATTTTCCAGGTTTGTCCTGCACAGTTCTGCAGTCAAGTACTGCAGATATTCCTGGGAAAATTTGCCAGGTCTGTCCCTGCACAGTGCTGTGGTAAGTCACCACAAACATTCCTAGGGGAATTTGCCACATCTGCCTCTGCAATGTTCTGCCGTCAGACACAGAAACATCCCTGGGGGAGTTTGCTTGGTATGTCCCTGCACAGTTCTGCGGGGATTCAACGCAGACATTCCTTGGGGGAATTTTGCAGTTTTCTCCCTGCACAGTTCTGCGATCCTTCACCGCAGAAATATCTGGGAGAATTTGCCAAATTTTTCCCTGCAAACTTCTGCAGTCATTCACCGCAGAAATTCCTGGGGGAATTTTTGACCAAATGCCCGCTTATCTAAACAACACAAAAGCATACAATTGAAAGCAGCTGACAACTATTAGTATATATGTGGGAACAGTTGGTGGAACATCAGTGATGAGGCTTGGCACGAAGCAAGTACTCATTGTGGTTTGAGCAGCACTTGAGCGATAGCTGCCTGGAAGATCAGTGATGAGGCTTGGCACGAAGCAAGTACTCATTGTGGTTTGAGCAGCACTTGAGCGATAGCTGCCTGGAAGATCAGTGATGAGGCTTGGCACGTTGCAAGTACTCATTGTGGTTGCAGCAGCTCTTGTGCGATAGCTGCCTGATGGTTACCGCAAGCATTTTGCTTGCGAGCTATCCCTGCGGTAGGTAGTTAGTGAATTTCCAATGCAGAGGATACTCTCATTGGAGTTCTAGCTGCAGCCCAGGGTTATCTGTCCCTGCTGTAGGCAGCTAGTCAATGTCCAGTGCAGAGGCTACTCTCACTGGAGTTCTAGCTGCAGCCCGGGCCATCTGTCGTTGCGTTGGGCAGCTAGTCAATTTCCAGTGCGGGGCCACTCACACTGGAGTTCTAGCTGCAGACAGGCCGTCACTGCGACAGGCAGCTAGTCAATTTCTAGTGCAGAGATCACTGTCACCAGGGTTCTAGCTGCAGCTCGGGCAATCTGTCCCTGTGGCAGGCAGCTAGTCAATTTCCAGTGCGGGGCAACTCACACTGGAGTTCTAGCGGCAACCCGGGCCATCTGTCACTGCGACAGGCAGCTAGTCAATTTCCAGTGCGGGGCCACTCTCACTGGAGTTCTAGCTGTAGCCCGGGCCATCTGTCACTGCAACAGGGAGCTAGTCAATTTCCAGTGCGGGGCCACTCTCACTGGAGTTCTAGCTGTAGCTCGGGCCATCTGTCGCTGCAGCGGGCAGCTAGTCAATTTCCAGTGCAGAGATCACTGTCATTGGAGTTCTAGCTGTAGCTCGGGCAATCTGTCGCTGTGGCAGGCAGCT
>JANSTQ010147514.1:1838-12115 GCA_026167885.1 Bergia puertoricense
TTTTCAAACTGCTGACCCCAGACAGCACAACTTACATGATGTAATTGGACGTTTCCATTCCTTTAGCAGGGGCCGCTACAATCAGGTTCCCGTGATCAGCAATGGAGTAAAAGTGCGGGTTGCTTAGCACCTGGGAAAAAAGATCAGAGCAAGAACTAAACATTAGGGGCTCAGTCACAGAATGAGAGGGGAGGGGTGGGATGGGTGGAGGTTAAGTTGGTGGAAGGGATCTGTTAGAATCTGAAAACTAGAGACCTTTCATTAATGAACGTTAAGTTCTTCCATCTGTCAATTAAACCGTGCATTTTTTTCTAAGTAAGTATTTCTTACCTTATAATCGTTAAGTTACAAAGAGAAAATTGGTGCCAGCTCAAAGTTAAGTTATTTAGGACCAAATGTATCAGGAAATCACGAAAAAGCCATGTAGTTAGGCAAAACTGATATTCACTGGTTTGGAACACATGGTAGTAAGCATCGGTCTATCTCGTGAGATAATGGCAGCGCCTTGGTCAGTCAAGATCGATTCTGCTGAGAACAGCGTCTGGAGTCGCTCAATAATCAAATCCTTGCATGACAGGCTCTTTCCCAGAGGGGGAACACACACACACTGAATATATTAACGAGGGTTTCTAGGTAGCTGCCCATCCAACCCTCCCTTAGGGGAACACACACACTAATTATATTAATGTAGGTTTCTGGGTAGCTACCCACCCACCCCTCCCTTAGACTCAAGGTTGGGGCTGGTTTAGGTTTAGGATTAGGGGAGAGGTAGATGGGTCGTTGCCTAGAAACATCCACCCAGGTGATTGGACATTTATCACGTGCTCATCAATTTAATAATTTTTTAACATCATTCCTATCATGTAACCTCAACGAATTTTACGATTTTTTATGCTATTGTATTTGTAAATTGATTTTATTCTTGTAAATGAGTTTTGAAAAGCCCCTCGGGGAATAACTCGTGTAAATATTAAAGTATATTAAAGTATATTAAAGTGCTTGGAGCAAGCCAATCAGCACGAGCTTTCAGGTCTGCCCAAAAGGCACCATCCAAGAACGCGCTGCGAGATTAGTAACGATCGCTGTTGTTTTCTGGTTTTGCTAAAGAAACGAATTTCGTAAAATGAACTATTAAACAGACAAGTTCTGGTAATTACATTCAACAAAGAAGTTACTTTCTAGCCCATCCACAACTTTAGCTGATATATTCAAAGATAAGTTTTGATAGTACTTAGAACTGTTTTAAAATCATCGAATGAAATTTAAAATGGCGGCCATTTCAAGACCATTTTGCGCGCGCGCGGTTTTCTGAGATGGCGTCATATGATCAATTCAGTCAGGCGTTCCTAACACACACGAGCTGATCCCACTAATTAATGTTACCAACCTTGGTCCATTTATATCCACCATCAATACTCAGCCAAACATCAGCTTTCCTCTTGACGGCACTTCCAGCATGACCATGAACCAAGATAAGGCCAGCGGCATTGGGCTCACTCAACGGTGGTACGGGTACTGGCACACCCTTACTGCGACTGAACGAGTTATGGAACTGGAGGGTGCAACCTGTTGGCTCCTAAAGTGCAAAATCACTATGTTCACAATATGCACTTCTTTTATAAAAAACAGATAATTTTGAATGAAGCTCGTTATTCTCTCAGGGTTGATATACTTCATACTAATATATCAGGCACTAAAGGACTTTTAGACACTGAATTCAAGGACTTTCAAGGACTTTTAGGCAATGAATTCAAGGACTTTCAAGGACTTTTAGGCACTGAATTCAAGGACTTTCAAGGGCTTTTAGGCACTGAATTCAAGGACTTTCAAGGACTTTTAGGCAATGAATTCAAGGGCAATGGTGCAATCTTTCCATTGCTTTGGAAAAGACATTAAAAAGCAAAAAGAATGTCTGCTACAAATAATTCAAGGACGATTCTACCATAAACTCATAAAACAGGATAGAGATGGCTTAATTAATTTCGTGGACGATTGAAACGGGTTACAGTTATGATTGCTGAAGCGAATTTAGTGTTGGCCCGAAGGATAAACTATTGACTAACGCAATAAACTTTTAGTAAAAATGAAAAGAACTACCTTTTAGAAAGCAACGGTTTTAAATGGAGCAGCAATGAAAATGTCCTTTCGAGAAGAACCACTTGTCTTACCCCCTCCGCTTTACACTGTTCCTTTGTCAAAGGGATTTTGTGCCACTCGGCCCCCCTGTCCCAAGATATGTATGACGTCACAGTGTTTCCTGATGAAACAGACACCGAATACAAGTTAAAATTTGTAGTAGTTACAGCATGATGTGGTACTGAAGGACAAAATAAGTAGTCTCTCTCCTCCATAGAGGCTAGAATAAGTGGGACTGGGAAGGAGAAAAGGGGCGCGCAATGAACTATGGGAAGAGGGAAGAAAATGGAAGGAAGCACTACTATGCTCTTCCCGACATCCTTTAGGCGCTCAGTTTTGGTATAGTTGATACAACCAACTGGTTGTGAAGCTCAACAAACTTCAAAAAGAGTGTGCAAAGCTGCTTTGTTTTATGTTGAACAAACTGTGACCCTGCACATTCTTTTGTTTTACGTGTGAATCCAAATGTTTCTGCTGGTCAGTTCATTTGCATTTCAATACCTTTTGTGTTTTGGGCAGGGTCAAGAATAACAAACAAAAGAGATAGAGAACAAAAATATAGAACAATAACCAGTTTGTTCTATTAACTGTGGTTTTGGTTATTTTTTATTTTTACCAGTATCTGAGCCTCTGTGATGGAAAGCAACAAGTGACCAAAGTTAGTATCGTTTTATTGATTGGTGGCACGTGATTTCACCAGCTGGCACAAGATTCCTCGTTGATCATTGGGGCTTTCATGTGATCCCCTCCAAATTACAAAATCTCAACTACAAGATCTGTAAAACTGTCCTTTAAGAACATTCAAATATCGGCAACAAAAAAATGATGACTCGTTTTTGAGTAGTTGTAATTTTAAGGCAGTCAATGATTCAACATATTACCTGCATGTTACGAAAATCCATAAATTTGGGAAATATAAAATACTGCTTTGCGATATACCTTTTAAAGTAATAATGCAACTAATTGAAATTAAGCCAATCATTCTGATCGAAAAAAAAGTTAGTGGAGTAAGTTCTTGGTCGCCGTCTTACTTTATCATTCAGTTACAGCAACACGCTAATTATGTTACAGTAAATTGTTCGGATATTGTTTGTCTAATGACTTGGTTACGAAGTGCCCAATGCTACCACATTTCGGTCAAGTAACAACTTATTTTAAGATTGTTTTATATTATTGTTTAATCAATTTTGGATATGCTAAAACCAGTTTGTTTGTTTTTTCGTAACATGAGGGATGTTCAATAACTAATATACATGAATTACTAATATACATGAATTACTCAATTCTGATCGGCAAAGAGCAGTTCAGTTTTTGGTAAACACGTAATGTTTTCGATCTTTGTAAGTTTTGAACTTGAAATGCGAGTTTGGACGTGTGCCAGAAGTTAACTCACAGGTTGTCAATTATGTTTCATGTCGATAAAATAAATTTATTCATCACACGATACGCGTGCGAACTTCATTACCAATCCTGTACTTCCGGTAATCTTTTTATGTGCTTTTACAAAAGATAATCATACAACTTTTCTCAATCAATTTGGAATTTATTTGCATCAGTGTGTTTTTCAAAAATGCTCAACTGAATTGCATACGGACTCATTTTCATAATTTCTGAAAAATAAACTCCAAATCCATTTTGATGTCGTATGATAACCTAAATAAACATCTTTCATAGTGTAGCATTACTGTGTTACAAACATCTACAAAGCCTTACCCTTGTTAAGAACACTGGTGATGTAAGTCCCTCTCATGGACTTGACCCTATAGAAATCTGTGTATCCCGAGTTGGTATACTGTGGAAAATAATCATAAAAAGGTGGATAAGAGATGGAACATATGAATTAAGGTTGACACAACATTACAAATATTAACTAGTGAAAATAAGAGGGAAATCTTGCTGTACAACAATTTAAATTTAAACATTTTCATTGTCAGTTTAAATAATTATCTTCCAAAATGATCTATAAAACCGCTAACTGAATTGAATACTGAAACTTCTAGCACTAACTTAAAGATCAACAGACCTAGAGAATACTTAAAAAACTATTTTGGTTCAATTATTACCAGCATACATGCATTATGCACTCTGCCCATTGATTTGAAAAACAACGAAGATTATAACAACTGTCATATCTTTTAGTGCTAATTGCTTTAACCAATAAAGAGAGAGTTGTAAGTTAAAGAACCTCAGAGTTGTCAGTTCACCGTTTCCCTCCTTCCATTACTTTTGGGTCAACGAAAAAACTGGCCAGTGTACCCACCCTGCATTTTGTTTATTTCCGCCTATAACGAATTCAACTGGGTATTTTACAAATTTCCACAGAAGTAATCTTCTGCCAGATTTCACGATAAACGGAACTTTTACGACCGAAAGATCGTTAGATTTACATGTAGTGACGCATGACTGCATCATGGGCCATCAAAATAATTTGTTCTTCTAACGAAATGGTATGGACTGCTGGAAATAAAACTTTTAATACAGAGACTGGACAGAATGCTTAATAAAAACATAAAATTGGAATTATGTTAATCTTAGTCGGTATTCCGTCATTACAATCAGGCGCGTAGCCAGGATTTTTCGTGGGTTGGTGCGTGTAGGCTTTTCTAGGGGGGTCCAGCGGCATGCTCCCCCATGTAAAATTTTAAAAAAGTCGAGTTGCCTTGTACTGCATTGCGTGTGTTTCATGGTAGAAAAAAATCATTTTGAGCGGGTCAAAAGAAGAAAAAGACAGTTCATCTCTGTTTTTTCATACGGAACATTTTGTCAACCGAATTAGTTCTCTTGAGGCGAACCTTTTCGGCCCGTGTATGTGTGTGGGGGGGGGGGCAGAGTACGGACCCTTCGCACACCCACCCCCCCCCCCCTCCCCCTTGCCTACGCGCCTGCCAATGTGGGCTTGCCATTCTTCCTACAATAGCGAATTTTGGAAAAGGATGTTTAAACATCTTCTTGACTACTCTACCTTAATGATTTTTTATTATCTTCTCTTTAGGTCACAATTCACTGTACGTCAAAATAACGTTTTACCCCTCCCCCCTGCCTAGTTACAATTTCTGGTGTTAATATGAAGTCAAAGTCTCAAGTTACCAGATGTCTTTCAAGTGACTTCGCGTAGACAATCCCATCTTTATCGGATGTATACAGGGTCCCGTAACCAGTGTCTGAAAGAGTGTTAATTTTCAGAAAATCATCACATCATACAAAACGATAGACTTGCCACAAGTCGACTCACAAGTCACGCGAGACGAATTTTCCAAGGAAAGACTAATGAAAGCGAGCGCCGAAGGTGCGAGCGAGCCTCGAAGCCGCTTGTCGCTTCGAGGCTCGCTCTCATCAGTCTTTTCTTGGAAAATTCGTCTCATGTGACTTGTGAGTCGACTTGTGGCAAGTCTAACAAAACGAGTGATTACGGGTTGGTTACATGAGTTTCAACTCTTACTGCTAATCCAAGGCCCAGCTTCAATCCCCGGCCTTGCCTAGGTTTGAATTTTGTCGGGACCTTCATTCAAAAGAAAAAAGAAAAATAGTGCAAAATAATATACCTCCTGGTGCATCAACATGAAGAAAAACGAGGCCTTCCGACATGTCAAGGATGGAGTAGAACTGTAAAGGATATCATGTGATCAGTTAGTTGTAGTCTTCGAAATAGTGTACACCTGTGGCAACAGCACTCAGTAATAACACTATCTAACACAAAAAATTCAAAATATCTATGTAAATCAACAAAAAGAAACCTCTGGTGAAATCTCATTCCGCAGGGCCCAGTTGTTCGAAAGTCGATTAGCGCTAACCCAGAGTTAAATATTTAATCCTTGTTTGTGTTTACTACCTTACGGACTGATTTGATTTTGAGCTGCCATTTTGGGTTTAACTATTGGGTTTGTAAGGAAAGTTTGAAAACTACTCTATAAGAAATGGAGACATATTCACTTGGTGAAGAAATTGCTGTCTGAAATTTGGCCTAACCCAGGGATAAAGGTAACCACCTTTTGAATAACCGGACCCAACTGTTCTACATGAAATATATTGAACAGGTTTTGCACGCATCATTTACATGTAAATTCCACATTTCCCTTCCTCATTTTACAAAGTCTACAAACCAAAATTATTAAATTTAATATGCCCCAAAATATGATAGATAATGAAGTTGTTTGCCATGATTTAACGGCATAGCTTTACTTCGTTCACATATAGATCCTGGTGATCGGACATTTATCACGTGCTTGGAGTAACCCAATCAGCGCGTGCTCTCAGGTCTGCCCAAAAAGCACCATCCCAGAAGGCGCTGCGAGATTACAAACGATCGCTGTTGTTTTCTTGTTTTGCTAAAGTTACAAATTCCGTAAAATGAAATATTATTATAAACAGACAAGTTCTGATAATTACATCCAATTTTTTGCACGCGCGGTTTTCTGGGATGGCGCCATATGATCAATTCAGTCAGGCATTCCTAGCACGCGAGAGCCAATCATCTGGATGCTGGAAAACCTGGAAAATTAAAATTGCTCCTTGAAAGTGACTGGATTTTCAAACCATGACATTATGTGACTTTCCAAATTTTCCATGACTCGTACAAACCCTGGATGAAAATCTAAGACAGTTCACAGATTTTTGTGAAGATGACATCACTTTATATCGAAACAGCTTCTATTACGATGGCAAAAATCAACTTTATTCCGCGTTTCCATAGAAGTTTTTATTCTAGAAATAAATTCAATAGTACAAAGAATACGAAGATATACTAAGTGTTGCCAGGCAAACACGATTATTCAACATTCGTAAAGAATATGTTAAAACAATGAAAACCAGCCGTGTTCATAGTAGATTACTTCATGTCTTAAATGTAACAATTTCTCTGTTGAACTGCAAATATTAAAAATGAACCTTCATGAAAAAAATAGAATAATTAGGTTGTGACTAACTTATTTCTCTGGCTTTTTCTACTGAATTGTGGTCAGACATTTTGACCAAAATTCTCGTGAGACAACTATTTTGTAACTAAAATTAATGAGTGTTGCCTAATCTTCTATTTAGAATCATTCTTATCTTGCGGTTTCAAGCTTGAGTTACATGTATGAGAAGCTACATGTTGTTTGTTGTAGTACAAACCTAGTTTATACCAGACGAACAAACCATTACTCTATGGAGATTCTCTTACCCTTTCTGGCGTGACGGCAGGAGCGTTTACTACCTCAAAATGATCTCCTCCATTATCAGACACATGCATTATACGAGTGGCATTATTCTAGAACACAAACATTATGATGAGTTATATAGTAATGGGGAAGATTATCTAGCGCATTTCATCAACAAGTGCCCCCTTAAACCAATAACTTTCGGGTAATTGTCACCCTCGATGATTGCTCCCTACAGCATTACACTTGAAATAGGTGTTCCCTCGAACAATACATGCCCCACTGGAAAATACATAACATTTGAAATAAAAATTTTTCTCCTCGGATAAGTGCACAGCCCAGCCCAGCCCAAGTTAGTGCTCCTATGATTAGCGCCAAAGACCCCTGGTAAGCGCTTGATATTTCATTACATTTGAAGTACAAATGATACAGGTGCCCCTTTTCGAATTAACGCCCTGAAGTCATTAAATGTCCATTTGAAATAAGTACCAACTCGAACACGCCCCCCCCCCCCAAAAAAAACAAAACAAACAACGTACACACACATACACACACAACAAACATACATACAGGACTCACAATATAAAAGAATATTTAGAATGATAACATCTAGAATATTTAGTTTTGACTCTCTATTTTATTAACTAGGTAGTCATTTGACATATTTGAGAGTGTACAAATTGTTATACTGATGTCAAGCTTACTAATGTTTCCATGAACTGTGGAATGCTTAAATCCTACAATGGCATGCGCAGTTGAACCAAGTTAATCAGAAGAGCATTGCCAGAGCTAGATCACAATATTTATCCCTCAATCATTTTCCGAAAATACATGTATCACCGAGACATTCTGCTGACAGGCAGACTTTCTTTTGATCCAGTTGCTAGCTTTCTTCCCCACCTAGATTCGAACATTCCCACAATGGGATCTTTAAACATTTCGAGGCAGTTCCAAGAATCATGTTTTCAGTGCTTAGTTGTGATGGATCACCTTCATGAGGTAAATACGGAGTATAGAGGTAAATTTATTTTCTTAATGCTAAAAAATCCATGAATAAAAGGTAAGAGACTGTCTACCCAAAACTAAATGTTCATTGGTCTCATTGGTCAGAGCCGAATAATAATAACGTTAAAAGGAAGTATTAAATAAGTTTCAGGTCCTACTGCGTCTTCAGAAAGTTAACGTTTGTTTAACACGCCCTTTTAACACTGTTATGAAAGACTGTGACAGGTTTTAGGATAGGTTTTAATAGGTTTCTTACTTTGTTGAAGTCGACCGATATAAACAGAAACTTGCCCTGGAGTCCAAACGTGTACACATGCTTAGCGATCACTGTTGGTTAAAGGACGTGTGTTATCAGTAGGCATGTAGCGTTACCACAGATAACAGCATTTACAATGAAAAGAACCCACAACACATGGGTAAAACACAGTATATGTCTTTACGGATACCAGCAATTACAACGGATCCCAGAACACATGGGTAAAACACAGTATATGTAAACATGGATACCAGCATTTACAATGGAACCCACAATAGCTCACTCGTAAATGACCCACCCACCCCTCCCCTAAACCTAAAGCTAAACCTGACCCTAACTCCAACCTTGACTCTAATCCTAACCTAAGGGAGGGGTACACGTAGATGGGTCATTTCCCAGAAACTGGGATTGAAGAACTGTTTTGTTTGGAGTTGTCAGTTTCCCAAGCTATTGTGTGGTATTTAAATAACCAAAACAAACAGATCAACTAGCTACATATACTGCAGCTGCTTGTCACTCGCTACGTCGATATCACTCGATACGTCGATACCAAGGTCACTTTCCATTTGTCCGGTCTGGCTGGCCAAAAAGAACTGGTTCTGGCAAGTGCAAATGGAAAGGTCAAGGCCAACATAGCTTGGCCAATCACAGATAAGAAGGCACGCACGCGTATTTGCCCCTACCAAAACTCGCCATGGCCGACCGCAGCGGGAGAACTGAGCGGCGCTGATCCATGAGCAGGGCCAGTCTGGCCAGGACCAGTTCCAAAAATTTGTGCGTTCCATTTGAAAACTGACTGGTCAGACTGGCCAGACCAGTCAAATGGAAAGCGACCTAAGATAAAGATGACATTTAATACTTCAACAAAACCCAATTGTTTCTTCAACAACAAACTTTCCCAACATAACCAGCCACCTTTGGTTGAATGTTCGTTGGAATGATGTAGAAGGGCGCTTGTGTTTCCAACTACAGTAAAGTTCAATGCCGCAGTCTAAGTCTTCTTTGCTAAATTTTCAGTTTTTCTGCGCCTTCAAACCCCAAGATTACATCCAATTTGGTGATAATTTTGCTCACTGAATTATGAAGTCAAAGATTTAAGCAAATCTTCTAAAGGGAGCAGAATACTCCTTTTTACTATTTTTACATGTATCAGTTACAAGGCAGCATTCATTTTCCAAACTCTTTTCATGAGAGTCCTTCACTTGCCTTTATTGTAGCCAATTTATTTGAATAAAAGTTTCAGAACTGAAACATACTAATCTACCAAGACAAGGTTTAAAGATTTTACAAGCTTTCTATACCTTGAAATGATCCCCCTAGATTTCGTGATCTGTACAAATCTGCATCGTACTCCATAACAAGGCGTCCTGTGCGGAGAAATGTATGCAGGAGATCAAGACTAAGAGAGCGCTGTACCAACTATCTAGCACTCCTGTGTCCTTATAACAACTATCTAGAACTCCTGTGTCCTTATAACAACTATCTAGCACTCCTGTGTCCTTCTAACAACTATCTAGCACTCCTGTGTCCTTCTAACAACTATCTAGAACTCCTGTGTCCTTCTAACAACTATCTAGCACTCCTATGTCCTTCTAACAACTATCTAGCACTCCTGTGTCCTTCTAACAACTATCTAGAACTCCTGTATCCTTCTAACAACTATCTAGTACTCCTGTGTCCTTCTAACAACTATCTAGAACTCCTGTGTCCTTCTAACAACTATCTAGCACTCATGTGTCCTTCTA
>JANSTQ010147536.1:0-12110 GCA_026167885.1 Bergia puertoricense
AGACTCCGGTATCTTTTAGGGGTATTTTTGAAAATTTCCGACGATCATCCCCGCCCTACGATATATGGGAGTCCCCCGCGGGCTTTAAAATCCCCCTAATATTCTTATACTGGCGTCCATGATTGTTCATACAGTGCTGTGTTCGTAACCTTGACGTTTCTCTTTTTGACACCGTAGTAACAAAGTCAGCATTTGTGGTGGTATTCAAGGAAGGCTTGCAGCTCAGGTTACAGCTAGGTGTTCGGCCAATGCCTTATGCGATACCCCCAGCCCACCCCAGACGAATGGTAATGCTTCAGGAGTACAGCTTGTGTTTGATCCGTCTGTTCGTGGCCGACCTCACCCGGAGAGTGAAGGGAAGAGAAGCAAACGTCCTCCCCACCAACCGGGAGGTGGTGGAGAGAATCGCAACAATCGTCCTCCCCTGCCACCCAGGGAAAGTAGTGAGAAAAGGAGCAACAGTGGCGATTCAAGAAAGGGCAGCGGGCGAGTGGTAGTCAGAAAAAGGAGACCGTCGCTGACTCGATACCAAAACCAAAGAAGCAGCGTAAGCTACTATACATAGTTTGAATTTAATTCTCTCTCACTATTAGTACGTCAGGTACCGGCAATTACTGGGATTAAGTCGTAATCCGAAAATATAAAAAACTCCGGCTCTGGTGAAACTTTGGTTTTTCTCCTGGTTGAGCAGCTAAAAGGCGCCACTTTTTTTAATTACAAGGAAATGACGTCACACTTTTAAATTACATCAAATTACAAGAAAATTACATCACACTTTCAAACTATAAGGAAATGTCACACTTTCAAACTACAAGGATTACTTTTGGGATATCCAACAGTAGCACTGACCCTAATCAAAAGAACGAATTAAATTATTAGACGCGAGGAAGGTCCATTTATCTTACAACAAACCAGTGTAACTGAAGGAAGTCGTCAAATTAAGGAGACATTCCTAACGGCCACTAAGACAGACGAGCAGATAAGCTGATAGGTGGACAGACGGACAGGAAGTTAGCTGGGTAAATGCGTCGGCTGGTAAATAGGTAGGGTGGTAGGAGAAAATCTGCTAGTTAGGCATGTAGCCACTGAAATAACTGTGTAGGTGGGTTGTTGAGCAGTGACATAAGCGGGCAGGACGCTAGGTAGGTAGGTAGGTCATGAGGTATAAGGAGCTAGTTTTGCTTTGAGGAAGATAGGCACTGAGGTAGCTCGGTAGATAAGTAGGAGGGTAGGGAAAAAGTTGGGTAGCTACGAGGTAAAACATGTCGGTAAGTAGGCTATTTTAGGGAATTCTGAACTGCATTTATCTCCTTAACGAGACCCTGTTGCTTCATTTTTTCCAGTCGGAAGGTGATCTTGGGATAACTGCTACGGGCACAGCCGTTCAGTCAAGCAGCCTGGAGTCGGTCATCAGAAAACAAAAGGGGCAGTTAATGAGAGGGAAGCTTCTCCCCTACAATTCAGGAATCGCCCACTCAAGCCCCGACCTCTCAACTGAACCTATCATGGCAGCAGGCATCTCTCTGTGCCTTCCAGGAGACTTCAGATAATAAAGGATGTCCGGCGTTACTTTGTTATCGCTGTCAGTTAAAATCTTAAACCTTACAGGAGTCAACACTATTGAGTGTCACTTGGACAAAGTAATGTTTTGAGAAGAAAAACATGTTTTCATTGGGCTGTCGATCTTTCGACAAGGAAATCTACACTAGCACCACTTGCAAGAATGGACACTCCAATATAGCGGATCTACATCTAACAGCTGTGCCAACATTGCTGGATGCAACATTTTAGATCCGTTTGAATGTGGACGATGTTGGAGTTTGATTGGTTCAACCTTTTCTTCCAACGTAGTCCAATACGTTTGTTTTTTACCATCACTCGATGTCATTTGCTGTCACTCGGCATGTTTACCATAATAAAGCCGTTCCGGGCTTGTACGTCTTTCAAGAATTCCTGGAATTATATTTCTTCCTGGAAACTCCCAGAATTTTAGGCTGAGAAACTTTCCAGCTGACTTAAAAATCTCCCGCAGAACGTCTAAAATCTCTCGCATTTCTTTGATTCTAGCCATCTCGAGATTATCTTCTGCATTTAAACACTATGATTTCATTTTCTGTTCTTTTCCCTGTGCTCTTCTGCCCCTGACATACGACTTCGGGCTTCCATAGTACCAGTCGTCATGTGTGTTACATTGCAAAATTACAACGATCATGATTTGTCAACTGTTAACAGAAACAGCCCTATTAATTTAATCAGATTAAAATTGTAAAAATACGCGGCTGTCGGGCCAAAATTGTTTTAAGTCATTCAACCGTGAGTTCGAAGATGAGAAAAGCAAACGAAACTCCTAGCACTTCTAGCAAAATGATGTGTGGAAGTACATTCAAAGAAGAATGTGGAGGGGTGGATGGGGGACAGCGACTTTTATTGGCGAGCTAATGAATCTCCCACATTGAGATTTCCCTAATTTGCATTTATGTTGAAACGATCCAAACAAGAATGAAATATGATGACAACAATGCTTAAACTAGTTCGGGTTGTTTTTTTTTTAAAAAATAACAAATTGAAAGGAATGTGGATATTGCTGCGACGTTGGGTAATTACCTGGTTAGCAATGACTGATCCATTGCGCCAGTTGGGTGGAGTCAGAGGTGTTTTTCTGTTCTCGAGGGAGGGATAGGGGTATATCGAACTGGCGGTTAGTGTTTTGCACTGATGTCACAGAATATTTTTTTGTTTGCACAATATCCATGCTTTTTATTTCCGTTTTATGTGACATCGCTTGTAATTAATAAAGGCCTCGGATATCTCCTGATTGGATAAGGAGATGGGGTAGGGAGGGGGTATAAAGATTTTATTCGCATATAACAAGAAGCTTGATTTTTTGGCAAATACCAGAAACACACAACTCACCACATTGATAATCAGAGACAAGCGACTCGTAGCTCGGACACTGGACGTCATCCACAAAAACCACCGACGCTCTCCATGTGTTTTTCCATATTAGCAAAGTTTTCCGGTTTAAAACTGTGGTTCAAATAGAACGGTTTTTTGTAGTCGGTCGAAGAGTTACAGCTTGATTGGTTAATTAGTTTGGGGTGGTGTGGTTAACGTGAGTAGAGCGCGCACTGAACGACTCGGTCGAAAATTTTATGTAAATAGAAGGCGCCCCAGGTTATCTCTAATCTCTGATTGGGTGACCAAAATGTCAATATAAACTTTAATACAAAAACTATATGGCCTCTTCTCGGAACTTGGAGCGACTTGATGCGATTTAAGTAAAAATGGCTAGCAACTGGTTACGACTTAATACAACAGCAGAGCACGGAGTTGGTCTAGCGTTTGTCGAATGTCTTTCTAAGCCAATCGAGGCCGAAATTAAAATCTAAACCAAGCCAGTGATGCTGGGTGTGTCCTTTTGTCCGTGTTGCCCAGGAACAAACCTTTCAAAATTATAAGATTTGACGTTCACGTTTCTTGAGTTCTCGAAATGCAAGAAGGACATCGAACCAGCACGTGTAACGAGCAGAATTTCTGTTCAACATCAATCCGTGTCAGTAAAAAAAAACATTGTTCGCCACACCATGAAAACGAGCCCATCCCGAGCACAATCCTAAAGGAGTTTAAGCCCACGGCTTTTCAAACGCAAAAGTCCCCCGAAAAGAACTCAATTGTTGGTCTTACCAACAAAGGAACTTTCAGTTTTTCATGGCCAACCAAACAAGAGCTCATCCTTTGAGTAATAATTTATAACTGTTTTCAAACACAAAACCTAACCATGTATAAACCCTCTTTAATATACGCCCATCGCAAGAAATTCGGACAAAAAGCTGTTTGACCAATAATAAGCTCCTCCCCGCCCACCCCCATTCCCCCTAAGCCTTCGGAAGTTGACTTCATGTAATTGATCGTAACAAAAAAGATGGCGACTGACACATTTACCCATAACTTCTAGCGCGCGAAAAACCTGAAAACGCTCATAAAAACGAAGAGAAAGGATCTAAAAACTTCAAACCCAGCATACACAATGCTGTTAGTGCATGGACACGATTCCCAAACAATGGTCTTCTACATTCACCTATTCACTGAGTTAGGTTCGCAAGGTATTGTGGTCAAGTGTACAGCCGCCGTCTTTTTCGGTATGGTGGATCGAGAGTACTCGTCTCCTAATTGACACTTCATTTGGGATGTCACACTGACGAACCTGAGGAAGAGAGCTACAGCTCTCACACAGATAAGTCGCTGTAGTTCCTTACCAAACCAGAAAAATCAAACATGAAAAGCACGACCCAGAAAATCTTTAATTATATGTTTCAGTCTTTCTTCAACAAGTTGACAAATGTTGCCAAAGTTCTTTTATATAAATCTACAGAATAATTAAATATCAAAAAAGGAATCAACTTGCTTCTGAACTATCTTCAATTCTTGTTGCAATAAATAGTTTCACCTGTCCTTCAACTCCCCCTCCCCTCCCCAATCATTGTTTGCGAAGTCTCCAAATACGAATTACTGTCAAAAATCAGCCCATAGATAACACTGTGTACAACCAGATATACTGAATCAGGAACAAATCTGGAATAGGTCATTTGCATGTTGGAGTCATTTTTCCTTATACAAACTTTTATTCACCCTCACGAGGATAGCAGAACAATTGGTATTGATTATATTAAAAAAGGAAAGAGCCAAAAGCACTCTGGCAGTTCGAATCTGCGATGCAATCATGTAAATGTCCTATTCGTTTGCCCGATATTTTTGTCATTATATGTTTGTGTTAGTACCCTCCGATATCAAATTCAACTATTTTTAGATAAACCCTTTTCATTAGGAAAAAATGAAGTGAATTTACTTTTTTGTTACCTGAGCAACTAACTAGACCTAAATTTGAAGGCTAAAATTGACAATTGCAGAACTAAAGCACAAGTCTGAAGAATGTCTGTGAAAACGCGTATATATAACTGCAAGAACAAAGTCTAGTCTTGTCTCCCTCGCAGCCGTTCTTTCGGCTCGTCACCAGTGCTTTCTCCCCAGGAAGCACTGGTGACGAGCCGAAAAAGCGGCTGGGTGGTAGACAAAGTTTAGTCGTAATCCAAGTGAAGTGTGACTATAGCCCTTTTCACGGTTCCTGAAAAGTAACCAAGCCTTTGTCTGACTCCGAGGCGAACGTTGACCTTACATGGTTAGAGATGTGAAACTGGTTAGCATAATAATATCACTGATTTGTATGTCAAAGGCACGGAGGGTTTGTATTCCTTCGCCTCGATGGCAGACAAAGGCTTGGTTACTATTCAGGAACCGTGAAAAGGGCTATTCAGTTAATAGATATTTTTGGTTGCTTTAGACTACCTGAAAATAGTACACAACATTGAGTGTGGTAAGCCGATTGTAGCAATATTCAATGAACGCCATTCAATATTCAATAAATGCCATTCAATATTCAAGAAATTCCATTCGATCTTTAATACATGGCATTTAACGTTCAAACTTTCTCTATCCAGTGTTTCTCATTCAATGTTCAATCTATACCATTCAAGAGGCGTCCCCAGGGGGAGGCGATTCACCACTTGTTCTTGAATATTGAGTGACATTTCTTGAATACTGAATGACATTTATTAAATATTGAATGGCATTCGTTGAACATTGAATGGCATTTATTGAATATTGAACGGCATTCATTGAATATTGAATAGCGTTTATTGAATAGTGAATCGAATTTATTGAGCATTGAATGCCATGAATTGAATATTGCTACAATCAGCTTGCCATAATTAAGCCTAGAGTTACTTAGTAGCCATGTAATAAATATCTTAATTTCGTTAGCTTTTTCTGTTGTCCAAGATTCGTTGTGTTTTTAACTTCCTACCGTTTTGTTACTTGTATAATTTTTACCTTTGCGAAACACTGTACGCAATAAAGCACATTCCGTGTCATATGACCTATTTAGCCACACTGTTTGTTTGACACGAACAAACACATACTCTAGCTTTATCTGTGGACTGTCTACAAACGAATTGTTTGAACTTACGATGCAAAGAAGGAGTATCAGGTTGTTTTCAATACAAGTCAAAAGCATGCGGATTAAAGAGAGAAGTAACATAAAAGAGCAGCAGATTATGGGAAATTAGAGCAACAAGTGAAGATAAAAGGTCACATAGACTGAGGAGAAAGAAAATGGAAAGAATAACATGTCGAGATTTTGAGTTCCACGTAAGTCCAAACTGTACAACTTCGTCTCTTTATGGCATAATTATTCTTTTTCTTTGAGATGTGAGCATTTCCAAATAGCGTTTATCTTTGAGAGATCAAAAGCTACGGATACTCCCTGGTCAACTATGGGATCAAAAAAAGTAATCACCCATTATGCCATTACACTAATGCAAATATGTGCTCGTTCCAGGTTCTCTAAGGAACAACCATTTAAAGTTTTTGCTGAATATAATGAGACAAAATGTGGTCGAGCAACATCATATTGCTCCTTAGAGTCCCAAAACGAGCACAAAATTTACATTAGTAAAATAGTGATTTACTTTAATGGACCAATGTTTTCCGAGTCAAGTAAGTCATGAGCTATGTGGCAATGATTCGATGAAAGGAAAGTTGGTTCCGAGTTGGAGTTTCGACCCACAATTTACAATTACTTTTGATTTATTGAATTATTAGGAATTAGGTAACTATCAGGGCTAGGATTAGGGTTATTGCAGATTTTTAGTGTCCAATAGATGCGTTTTGTTGTACTGGTCATATATCCGAATCAAAAATTGAAAATTACAGGAATTTGAAATTTATCTCATTGTCTTATAAGACTCGTGAAAACAATAGCCTCTCTCCCCTACACAGTTAGCTACACCCTTGTTAAGCTATATATCATATTCTTTGTCCGTTGTACTTAACTTGGAGTGTACCGTTGTCATGCTCTTGCTGTTACTCGTTATCTCAACAGTTACCGAGCGAGCTAACGGTCCTTTTCCGTTACGCACAGGGTTTGCACAATCACAATTGTTTGCCGGTTCTTTCTTTTGTTCGAATCTGAGAATTCGATCTTTTACTTGACCGATCACTGCCCGGCTGTTTCTGGTCTTTGTCAGGCTTGGAACCCAATCTCGTAATCCTTTGCTGAACTTTTGTCTGGCATACAAATAAGTGCCATTCGAGGTTTCCTGAGGGCGGAATGAACATTCCGCATTTACTGATGTTCCGTTTGTGTTAGCTGATCGCCCGTTAGATCTACCGTTTTCTTTACTGTTGTCGAATGGATCTTCATTCTCACAAGCGCTATCTTCCGTTATTACTGTCACCTTAACATCCTTTTCAGACTCCTTACTTTCCTTGATTTCCTCAGTGTTTTCGTTTGGTCCACACGCTTGCTGTTTGTCAAAACACGGAGCTTGTCCTTCATTGTCTTCTGTTATCACAGACAAGCCCGGAGAAAAACCCGGAGATTCAGTCATCAGATCCGTTGGACTTAAGCTGTTGTTATCCATGTCTTGATAACGAACTCCCGGATAAGACTTTCGCCGAGTAGCACTACCTCCGAGATTTGGTAGACTTCCAGCTTTTGACTTCATTTTCTGACTATGAGAGTTTGATTTTGTCTTTTGAACAGCAATCAGTGGAGCCATAGCCGACACTGCACCATGAAATACGGTTTCTTGTTTTTCGGAGCGCATGCTCTCATTCAGCTCATCAAACACACTGTCACATGAAGCTACAGATATCACGCTCTCCTCCAGAAAGTGGCTAAATCGGCGGAGGTTTAGGTCAGTAACAGTTTTATCCCGCTTTCCGGCTTTGGCCTTGACTATTGGGCAAATAGATAAACAAAGAACAACACAACAAGTGTGAGAAACTGTAATAAAAACAGCGACAACTGCATTACAACATCATCATTAAACAACAACAACAACAACAACAACAACTAATAAACAACCACAACAGCAACAACAACAACAACATGCACAACAAAAATATCAAGGAAAACCACAAAAAAACAAAGACCGAAAAAATGATTAAGAACAAAAGGAACGAAGACTAAAGCAAAAAATGAATATAAACAACGCAAAGAACACAAACATGGAAAGGTACGATGGAGAGCTAAAAAGCAAAGACGAGTTTAGTTTAGTTTAGTTTATTCTCTTCGTCACAACATAAAGTTAAACAAGCAAGACTAACAAGAAACAGTTAAATTGATGTGAGAGGAAGAGGAAAGAGGACTAACGTCCCAATTGATATTCTCCCCCTTAAGATAAGGGAAAAGGTAAGACTACAAACCAAACCAACAGCAAAAGTAAAAAAAGATAATGATCAAAAACAACGGAGCAACTTAGAGATATGAACAACCACAATCCAATAAGGTACAAGTGTTAAACTAGGGTAAAAGCCAGGGAAAGGATCGACATTGATGACTAAAACCACACGACAAGCTATAAAAAGTAACCAAGAGATAAACATGGGTAGCTGCTGCTTCAGAACAAAAAGAATGAAGAAAAAGAGCAAGAAGAACAATAACAAGAAAGGGAGAACAAAACGAGAAGAACAAGGAGAGCAAGAAGAACAAGAACAAGAATAGGAAGGAGGAGGAGGAGGATGTAGAACAAGATGAACAGCTAACAGTTCCCAAATTAGGGGTTGATTAACTTACAGTGAGCTCCCAGTCCTCTTCCAAAGTTCAAGAACGCCTTGGTACCAACTCCAAGGAGCATTGCCAAGACAGCCAAGTTAATAGAAACTGGAAATAAGAAAAAAATGCTACTCATTGAGATGGTATTGTTTTTCTCTATTACCAGGTACGTAGTTATTTTAACTTAACGGTCCTACCCAACTGGTGCTAGCCTATAGGCATAGGTTGTAATAACAGTGTATAGTTTCTCGCCTAGAAAGATAATCGTTGTGGCTGAGAAGTGCGCACAGACCGTTATCTAACACATAGTTTCCTTATCTTTGCAGCCCTTTTAGGTGTTTTAGTGCCACGCGCGCCCGCGACTTGCGTGCGGTTGTTCCATTAGTGTAATTTTCAAAATGCAACTACCACCTTACGTGGTTCTGAACTTGAGTTATGAACGCTAGGTAATCATTTTGTCTAGGTACTTTTTCCAAATAATAGTAATTCAAACGCACTGCGATTTTGATTTTATATCTATCTAACCCAATATTTTGTGCACACGGTTAATTTTCCTGAGTTATGCGTTCTCCAAGCGTCGTTTAAACTATGGAAGGATGTATTTCTTACCTAGATAGTAAAAATGAAGAACAGCTTCTGCTGGTATGTCGTCCCCATTTTTGTAAAATTCTGGACACCCGGTGCACGTACGTGATATGTAGCTGACATGCAAAGTTGAACAGATCGTGGGTGACTTATTGAAACAGTTGATGAGGGTAAGAACGACTTGTACAGACACAGGTCTGGAGATCCCGAGTCGTGGCTATGGAACGGATATACTCTATGTATTTCGAAACTTATCACAGACGCAATTATTTTGGTTTTTTTCTCTTAGAAACATAGAACTGCTGAAAATCGAACTGATGACAGTATTTAGCAAAACACTAGAGCGAAGCAAGGTAAAGAAATCTTTACAGCATAACAAGCAAAGAAACGGACAAACAAACAAACAAAACAAAACACACTTCATTCATTGAAATATTTATTAAAATAGTCCTGCTCTCAAGCGTTTTCATCTTAAATTATAAAAAGCTATTACTGAAGTGCTGGTTAGAACGCTTTAATTTATTTGAACGAGAAATGCTGGTGAGGGTGTTTGGGAACTGTGAATGTCTGGACCTGTTTGGTGCTTTACCGTTATATTGTGAAAAGGAAAGGTTTTCGAGATTTCTTGATTATCTTTAAATGGCGGAAATGCGCACGCTTGCAACATAAGACGAATTTTCTTCAATAACAACCGAAATCCTTGAAGAATGTGGGAAACAGAAGGTAGAATGGCCTTTAACCTTGACCGGTTACTCGAGGTTACCAACGTAATGCTGATGCACATTACATATCAATTTTCGCAGTTTTGTTCTGTTTCGAAAGAAATTGTTTTCGGTGATTCCGAGTGGAAGAACGTGAAACTGAAAGTGGATAACAATTATTTAAAATCTTTGACAATCGGGCGAATCCTATGTCCAAGCTCTTGCAAGTAACAAAACTAAAGGGTTATTGTTTTTTAATCCTAATAATTTATAGGCAACAGTCCTTCATTGAAGAAATCCGTCAGTCTAACGTTACAACCATGCACATCTTTGTGACTGTCCTTACTTTAATAAATGAAGCTGTACTGGTTTTTGGTTTATGGTTATCAAAATAACGATATTAATAAAACGATAACCTATTTCCTCAGTGTCACTGGTTTTAGGCTTACCCGTATAGCTTGTAGACAAAATACCCTATTCCACCTAGTGTCCAGCACAGATAGGTCACCATCATGGGTCGGTTCTCCCATTGAGTCTAGGAAGAAACGAGTTGTAATGTGAACTACAGCAGCGGATTAATATAGAAACATATAGTCTATCTGTTCTGTAGAGACACTTGATATTTATTCCGTTGGACAGAGAGGAAAAGGGCGTAGTTTAGAAAATGGAAATTACCGAGCCTACCAATTAAACTTTCGCAATTTGCTGAAAAATAGTTTCCTTTCAAAAGTAGACATATCTGTAGTGTTGTTATTTCCTTGTTGTGTCATGACATTCTCGATACCTGTCCGAGCAAACACAGTAGAGTGGGGGACGGTTGAAAACTGGTTTACACAGTAGACAAAATACGTGTTTTCTGGTTAGAATGTGTTAATATATTAGCGATGAAATATTCACGTTGACTTGCATCGATTTACCAGTCCAAGGTTTTAGGGAAGTTAAGTAGGGACAGACCATTATTCAGTCTTGTAGGACTTTTGGGGTCGGAGTAGTAAAGAATGAACTGCTCGCGATTGTTTTCGTACGCTCTGGTTCATATGTCCCCTTTTTACTTCAAACGCGCCCCGCAGTTAAATCTTATGTCGTGTAACTGTGTAGTCTTTTCGGTTCGTGTAAAGTTTTCTTGAAATTCTGTCATACTCCCCGATACGCACACCAGTCGAATATTTACAAGGGTGGACTTAGGGCCTCTCTTGCCCCCGCTAATTCCTGCTAACATCGTTCTGGTCCTTCTGAACAACCGAGTTCTAGCCCCTTTTAAGAAATAAGCATGATTGTCCTTGCGTAATTGAAATTTCTGGATCCTTCTTTTGGAGTCATAACTCATTCGTCAGGGGCGGATCCAAAGGTTTTGGAAAGGGGGTACCCAAAAGTCTGGAAAGGGGGGCCAAAAAGGGGGCCAAAAGGAGGGCCCGGCTCCTCCTCTGCCCTTGCATGTTTACAATGTAATTCTCAAAACAATTCTCACCGCTTTGTAACCAAACACTGCGTAAACTATGGACAGCGGTATGAAAGCAAGGTTGACGTAGTACAATGCTGTTTGATCGGTGTTCTTCAGCAGTACCATGCTGTTGCAGAGTGCGTACATACCCTGCCACGGTGGGAAAAGAGAAAAGTTAAAATATTTAATTCTGAGACCAAAAAACGTTCCATGGGGGTGACAGGATATCCAAGAACTGCCCTGAGCCACGATTTTATGTGCCTCCAGAATCAAGGACGGCGCAGCAACTTTAAGATTGGCATGAAAGAGGGGTGGGGGGGGGGGGCGGATTTGGGACTCGAAGCTTGGGGAAGCCGTCCGCCCAGCACCCGTCCCCGGCTCCGTAGTCCTTGAGAATAATATAAAATAACTGCAATTAATCTGAAGGTAATTTCCACTGAATATTTCAGTGACAAATTGCAAGTTTATGATCCGCGGTTTTGCCATCCCCTTTCCCCTCCTCGTTTTTTCTCGAACTGTCAAATCCAAATGTAAGGCTCCGGGAGGTCTCCCATGTGAAAAGGTGAGGATGTTTGTCAAAAAATTCAGTGTGCCTGTTTAAATGAGGTCACGATTTTAAACTAAACGCAATTCCGATCTTTATCTAATATGCCATTCAACTTACCATGGTACCCATAAAAAGGTACTGTTTTGTATACAAACGTAAGTGTTTTGCTTTGAACACCCTAAGCGACGAACAACCACACCCCCCCAATCTCCCCTCTAAAAG
>JANSTQ010147547.1:0-12109 GCA_026167885.1 Bergia puertoricense
CCTCCCCCTCCCCCCACACCGTCAGTACCAGAGGTTATACTCGCTCTTAATCAAACACAGCAAAGCCTTTAACGCGAGTTCTGCTTCTGGTACCCAGGTTAAACTCCTCGCGAGTTTACACAGAAACTTGAAAATTAAAATTGATCACTTTTCCGTACCTTTTCCGCAACCTTACGGGTATAATTTTCAATGACTTATGAAAAATCCCATAGCTTGGTGTGTTGATCCAGATTTTCTTAATTTGAACTGTTTTGAGGTTACGATAATTTAAGTTTTTGAGAGAAGAAGCACCGGCCTATAAAAATTCTGGAAATCCACAACTTTTCCATGACCTAAGGTAACTTTCAAACACTCCATGACTTTTCCAATTGTGGAAAAAGTATTTTCAAATTCCGCAACTTTTCGCTACTTTCCCATGACAGCGTAAGCCCTGAGCACGAAGGCTTGTTTACAATTTGGTGAAACAACTGTTAAACAACGGAACAAGTCTGTTGGCTTACCTGAACCACTGTTAATATTTTGTTTGGCCAAAAACCAATACCGATAACAACAGAAACACCAATTACAAAACCTATTCGCACTAAAGTAATGTGACACCAGAGATGACACTTCAGCAATTTCACACTGTATGCCAGTGTTTCACTAGTAACGTCGCACTAGTAAAGTCACACCAGTAAAGTCACACTATCTAGTAACGCCAAATTAGTAACGTCACAATGTTAAGAAATGTCACACATTTTAGGAACGCCACGCTAGTACTATCATCGTTCACATGGATGCAACCTACTTTCTGGAAGACTTTGGCCTGTTTGATGTCATGTTCCTGGCTGTCTTAGGCCTGCTGCTCTTTGGTCTGGACGGCTCCCCGGTCGAACCCATGGAATACCCGATGGGGCTGTAGCTCAGGTATACACTGGAGATGTCAGCTTCATTCTGTAAATGGGAAAAGAGCCAGAGATCACCTGTCAATTTCTTGATTCACGCAAAATGGCAGTAAAAACTTGAATCAAATTCACATTATTAAAAAAACTCAGTGCAGTTTAAAACAATTAAAATGAAAGGTCTTCAACGCTTTTCGCTTGAGTTTCTTTGAGAACCAACTTATTTGTTTTTTTTATGACATGACAAATTAACACATGTTGTAAGGTTGTTCTAGAGTTGATCGCTTACTACAGCTCTTCGTCTCGTTTAATCTTTTTCAGTTCTTTACAGCTTTCACAAATGTAATCCAATGTTTTGCATTCTAAAACGTTCTAAAGCTGAGAGCTAAACCAACTGCACTGCAAAAAAGTAAACGCTGTTTTCAGAAATTCCAGCCATGCAGCAACAAACGAAAATGCGATAACGTATGTTTCCCTAACATTCACTCAACAAAACGGCATAATTAAGTCAGTTCTAGCAAGGAGCTTCTAAACTTTTCTTGAGGTCAGCGGATAGTTCCAGAACGTTTCAGACCAAAACTACTGCCGTCATTGGGATGGAAAGTGTTTCCAGTTGGCCAGTATTCACTGGTCGGGTTTAAATATCATCAGTTTCGGGAAAAGCAGCTTTGACAGCAATAATGCACATGTTGTTTTTCTCACCTAACACTATTAGCAATCTTGTAATACTCGTTTTCAGTTTCTTGTAAATAATTAAAAATTCCACTTCCCTCTAACTTTAACGCTTGCTACGCTGGTTAGTCTTTTCTTCAGCTTCTACTGAGAATATGCAGCAGAAGAGCACACCACACACACACCAAGACTCAGTCATGGCCCTACGTGCCTAGTCGCACATAGGGCACACACACGTTCAAGGTATCTGGAATGACACACACACACACACCTGATTCATACAAAAAACAGCAGCACTATATATGAAGTACGCACCTCTTTTTGCTTGTCCTTAGGATCAGGGCTCGGGGTGGCTTTTCTCATGTTATTACCCGTGTATGCAATGCATCTCTGCAAAAAAGGTCATAATTTGACGTCATTCAAGCAAAAAAGGTGTGTTTTAGAATGTGATCATACGTGAAAACTTTGAAAACTAATTCCTCTCTTGCAGTCTGGACATGATTAGATCGTTGCAATTTATTCCAAAATATAATTTTCACAAATTCGACTGGCTGCCACTTAAATCAGATAACTTTTTCCTGAATAAATTTCAAATTGTTCTGACAACACTCGCATTGCTACATGAAACGACCAGGCCCGTAGACAGGGAGTGCGTGGGGTGCCCCCCCCCCACCCACACACACGGCCATGGAGGTCCGTGGCAGTTCGCTTAGTTAATAAATAAAATTTAGTATAAGAAATAATAACTTTTTTCAAAAAAATCTTTTTACTCAACCCGTGAAACAATCTCTATAATCTACATGGTAAATACAATCTTAATTATACCCCCGAGTCCGCTAATAATGTCGGCTCGCACCCGCCCCCCACCCAAACCCTGAATCATATACTGTACGAGTTTTCTTGTGTTAAATGAACTGCAAATGTGTCATTTAGATGTCTACAGCCATCGAAACAGCTTTTAAACAACTTTGAAAAACCAGTTTAATGAATATTGTAACAACTTACCAAGTTCCATTCACCAATTTCTTCATTCCACGTCACGTTGTGTTCGATAAGTTCCTAGCAAAAAGTAAAATGAATTACTTGCAAATGCAGTGCAACTAGTTCTTCTAAATTCAGGTCTTCCAGGTTATTTGTGATATGTTAACATCACAAGTTATTTATCTCTTCCCCAAACAAAAACAAGGTTTTAAATAGTCAAAATGTACATATATAATCTCAGTAAATATCTCCCCATATCTGAGAACTCAAAAAAGTAATTGATCAAGAAATTTTTGCTATACAAGACAATTAAGGGTTGCCCTTCGACATATTACTGCACCTGGAACTCTTGGGGGATGAAGCTGTCTATGAGAAGGGTCTGCAGTTGAAGCTCTCTCCGTAGCTCTCTGATGTTATCCAGGAGGCCCTCCGACTCCCTCTGATGCTCTTGCTGCTGGTCCGCCATCTAAAACACAATACAAACACTAATATTTCACTGTAAAAAGGTCGCCATTTTATGATTGAGGGGAACTTTGCATACTTATCAGCATTTTTATGTATTTTAAAATTGTAATGTAGTAGTTTAGATAACTGAAGCTAGTAAAACACTAAACATTACCTCAGACTTTGCGCTCTGTAACATTGTCCACACTTTCTTTAGTTTTTTTGTTTTGCCCGCGGCTTCCTCTTGGAGGCTGGCATATTTCTCCTCAATGTCTACTCTCTCTTGCTGTCGAACAAAGTTTTAAAAAAAAAACATTTTAATACGACAGCAACTGAAAACACTCTGATAGATATGTTTTACGTATTTGCAGGCACGGAAAACAAAGACTTTCAAAATCTTTGCTGTGTAAATTCAAAGACTACTTTCCATGAACCACCAAGAAAGAGCAATGGACCCCAGTGTGTGTTTGGGCTACGGATGATTTTAAGGTAAGAAAACAAATCTGTGTTATAAATTAAAGCAGTCCAAGAACTCTTCAATCTTACCTCTTTCTCTTCAATAAGCTTCTGTAGCTCTTTTTCTCGTTCTCTTCTACTTGCCAGCTCTTGTGCAGACTCCTCAAGCAGTTTTTCTTGCTCTTGCGCTTTTTCCAGCTGGACGTTAAAAAAATTAAGGTAAACGTTGACTAACAGTATAAAACAACAACGTACAATAAATCTAACCATATGTAGCTTACATACCAAATTCACACCTCCAACAATGATCTTACATACCAAATTCACACCTCCAACAATGATCTTACATACCAAATTCACACCTCCATCAACGATCTTACATACCAAATTCACATCTCCAACAATGATCTTACATACCAAATTCACACCTCCATCAACGATCTTACATACCAAATTCACATCTCCAACAATGATCTTACATACCAAATTCACACCTCCAACAATGATCTTGCTTTCAAACAGCAACGTACAATAAATCTAACCATACGTAGCTTACATACCAAATTCACACCTCCAACAATGATCTTACATACCAAATTCACACCTCCAACAATGATTTTGCTTTCGACTGCTTTCAGTTTCTCCTGGAGTTTTTTGTGCTGTTCCCTAAAAAAAATGGAATTGTCATGAAACCAAGCAAACCTCCAACCTTGAACCAAAAAAGTGTCACAAATTCAGCTGAATGTTTTACAAAACGAGTTGACGGGAGAAACATGCCGATAAAATTTCAATGTGCTACTTTTTGTGAATTCTTCCCCAGCTCTAGAGTTCTAAGCTTTTCAAGTCCTGTTCAATCTAGGGGAGGAAAGGGAGGGGAAGATGTGAACTGGGAAGGTGTGTGGGTGATAAAACAAGAAACAAGAACAATATGATGGGATTACAACCCACGGAGCACTGGGACTTTTTCCTTGACTTATTCCTACTCAGGCATCCTTGGACACTCCCTTATTTCTACCCCCTGAGCAGCCATGGAAAGCCCATTCTTCCGGGGAGATACAAGGAGAATAAGGAAAAATGGGGAGCAGTTGAGGGAATGGCAGGTATACAACTCACTGAGACTCCTGGACCTCTTTCTCCCTCTTCTCCAACTCCTTAGCAGCCTTGTCCCGTTCTTCCTCAGCCATGTCTGTTTTCTGTCTCAGTGCGTTCTTCTCCGCCTCTATTTTGGCCTTCATTTCAGCCACCTTTTCTGGTGGTAGTGCATGCTTACCTGAAGGTGGTGCACAAACGGTGTAAGTGATCGTTTAGCAAGTACTCAATTCTCTTAAAGTTACAAGTATTCCTCTTAGCATTTGGGATAATTTAACTTCTTGTACAAAGTTATTTATGTCATTTTTGCAATAGACTCGTTAGTTAATAAATCATCAGTGTATATAGGGTGAGGTTAAAACAACGAGAAAAATTTTTATATATGAACCTGCCACTGCCTTAGGATCAGTGGTAGAACCATTTTGTCAGCAAAAAGATATGGTAACTTGTTTCACCAGTTGCACCTGTTACACTGACATTGATAACAAAAATTTTCACAACATAGTGGACATTAAAACACAAGTACAGAGTACATGTAATTTGTGCTTACCCTTTCTGTGTTTGTGAACCTTCCGCTTCACCATCACTCCATTCTCCTCAACCTCCTCTTCCTCTGATTCACTCTCTTCTGTCGACTCTTCACCAGCTGGGGAACAAACATCAACAACAATGTATTACAGTTGTAAGAGTAAGACTGACATGTACAGTGACAACAATATTGGTAAACGCAACAAAAACTATAATAAGGATGATTAAAATCAGATCAGAAAAGAGTGCTCGGAGCAGTGAAAAGTTCAAAATTGGTGCATCTTTTAACTGAATAACTACAGCAACAGCACTAGTCAACTTTTTCTATTTCTTGAATTCATAAACTTTTTGGCCACACAAATTTAGGTTATGAAAGTCACTTGACTGTATTCAATGAGAGTCGAGTACAAGTATTCTTTAAATATTATGAAATAAGTATAGTTATGAACAATATTAATGTACTAAAATTAATATACAGTCAGCTAACTTACTGTCTTGCAACTGAGACCTGAGTTTTTCAATTTCCTTTTGAAATTCTCTCAGCATTGCATCCTTGGGATCTTCATTAATCTTGGCTTTGTTCTTGATGTTTTTAGCACGGTTTGCATACCTGATGAAAGAGATTAAACATGAGTACATATTTATTTAAAGTTTCAAAACTTCCAGAGTTCAGTCTAGGGACGAAAAACTTGACATGATTTGGAAAAAATAAAAGTGAAATCCTTAAAACTGAGCCAGGTCACTTATAAAGTGAGCACTCGTCACTGGTTTCCATAGTGTTAAGTGGATGAGCATCTGACTGTCCCTGGACAGGACACTAATTATCACAGGTTTGCCCCCAGCAGAAGCTGGTATTCATTTACACAGCTGACAAGACTGGAACAAGTTGGGTAAAGTGCCTTACTCAAGGACACAACACAGTGGTCAGACCTGCTTTTGAACTCATGACCTTCAGGTTACGAGTCAGGCATACTAACCACCCAACCACTGAGTTGCCAAGAAAAAGCTAGCTTTTTAACCAACATCAGGAAATTTAAGCTATTAAATATTAACTTCATTATTTATAAAAATATTGTATTAAAATCTTGTATCATTACCTGAGGGTGCTAATTGTTTCATCAAAATTGTAATCTGCGGGACCAATATTAGCTATCTGTTGGTACAACAAATTCAAAAATTGTAATTAGCTGACATGAAATATATAACTTATTTTTTTTATTAGATGTATTTTGAGACAATATGTAGTGTACATATAAATTAATTAAAGTCAGGCTGGAATATCAGCAACAAAATATCCTGTAAGTAAGACTGTAACATTTCCCATCTACAAACTTAAAGTGTTATTTTAAAGCTAACAGGCTTATCCTATTTAATAAATAAAAGCTGTCCAAGTGTCTAACCAGTTAGTGATCATGATTTATTTATTTTCAAGTTAATTATAACCTTTACAAGGACCAAATTTGGCTCCAATTAAAGTAAACCTTAAATAATTTAAGATAAAAATGATAAAAGACAAACAATTAAATATAGTTTTAAACTAAATAAGATCATAACATATGCTTCCACTGCTATAGCTTATGCAAAATAAGATATGAATTTTTTTTTAACAGAGGTGAAATTGAAAAGTTACTGAGTTACACAGTATTTAAGACAAACAGATTTCCAGGTAGCAAAATAACATTTTCATTGAAGTTTTAGTACTGTACTAAGTTACAATGAAATAAAATAAAGCTCTAGCTTAGAGAGAATTGAGTAATTAAAACAAAAAAAATATTTTAAAAAACCTAATTAAACTGCAAGAAACAATAACCCAAAACATTCTAAAGTACCAAAATAATACCCTTCATAAACTTTCTTACCCCCTCCCCTCCTCTACCCACCCATCACAATTTTTCTGGGATTCCCATCTTGGGAACTTTACCTACCATAACAGTTTTTGAGTTTCCCCCAAGAGAATCCTGTAGCAGTCTGGTCAGTTTGGAGTTTCTATATGGAATATGAGTGCTCTTCCCATCCACTAGAGCTGATATGACATTGCCGAGAGTTGATAAAGACAGGTTAATTTGGGTGGCTTCCTTTAGCCGCTGGCCTGTTGCACCTGTTTTAGCTTGTCTCTCGGAGCCCTGGATAGAAAAGATACCATAAATCATGAATAAGTCTTTGCTTTCACCCACTTATTCATTAATTTACTTCATTTGATCTTAATAATGATAATACAATCATGATAATAACAACAACAATGACAGCAGTGACAATAGCAATGGCAACAATGATGATAATGACAAAAAACAACAACAATGGCAACAACAATGACAAAAAACAACAACAACAGCAACAACAATGACAAAAAACAACAACAATGGCAACAACAATGACAAAAAACAACAACAATGGCAACAACAATGGCAACAACAATGACAAAAAACAATAACAACGGCAACAACAATGACAAAAAACAACAACAATGGCAACAACAATGACAAAAAACAACAACAATGGCAACAACAATGACAAAAAACAACAACAACAAAAACAGCAACCAGAAATTTCAAAATGGATAAAACAAAGTGGTAATTGAACTTTTTAACAAATAATTCTATTTGGTTTAAATGGTTTCAAGTTATTGTCATGTGATAAAATACAATTACAAGTTAGTTTAAACTTAGTCAAGTCAACAAATAAATAATAAATAAATGATCACTACAACTGACATACAGCTGGGTCAACAAATGAACAAATAAATAATGGTCATTAAAACCACATACAGCCAAGTCAACCATATGAAGTTTTCCCATGTGAACGTGGTGTTGGCCATCAATTCCTTTCTCACTGCACTCCACTGTGATGGTGAAAATAGCATGGGAGCGAGAAGATCTCTCATTCATGTTTGTTGCTCCAACAGACCCTGCAAATGACACAAGAATCATATGGTGGTGAATATAAAATGGGCCCAAGACAACCTTTTATTCATGTTGGATGCTCCAACCAGTGAACATGTTGCTTTGTATAATGTAAAGTGATAGTTCCCACCACTGTCAAGGATTTCCAATGGGATATTTTCAAGCAGATTCAGAGACCTACTAACAGCAAATACAACTTGAAGTTTTAGCATTTTCCTTTAAATTTTCAAAATTTGCAAAAGTTATAATAGTTAAATTTCTGACAGCCAGCAACCAATAAATTCAAGGATTTTCAAAGACCTCAATTGATTTTCAGGGACTATCCAGGCTTGGAATTTTATTTTCAATTCCACATCTTCCAAAGACCAGAGGGACTCTGTAATATATTTGGGATTAGAAAAATTCAATTCATGATTCTTACTGTTTTTGTTGCCCAAGGTCATAGTCCTATCCATATCATCAGCATTGTTCATTACATAAGCTGACAGATCTTTCACATACACTCCCACATCAGGACGCTCTTTGACCTGTAAATGATTAATACAACTTATACATTATTAATGAACTGGCCATTAATTATTAATATACTAATAACTATTAATTTTAATCAAATAAATACCAACTTCAATTATAAACCCCCACCCCACCCCCTTCTCTTACCTTTCTCCCAAGAAGAAATTCTTGTACTTGCCCAGCACGAAAGTAAGATGAGCATCACTTTTTTAAGACAGTCAAAATGAAGGAACTTTTATTATCTATTTTTTTGCTAAAATAATGGTTAATTTAAATCCACAGAAACAATACGGAAAATTTAGTAACCAATTAATTTTAACTCTTTTAGCATGTATTTTGAACATTCTTAACAGGTCAGATACAACAACTTTTTAAGCTGCCCAAAAAGATATTTTATTCTTAAATAATGCCTATTATTTAAATATAAATTTACTTTATTGCTTTATAATATTGCTGATCAGTACCCTCCGTGCAATAGTAACGATATTTGGTGTTATTTAATTCACAAAACTGAAAAAAATCTGAATCATTTTTTGATGGCATTCACATTTAACATTATGGTAGGTCGAAGGCCACATAAAGTAACATAATTATAATATTTAGTAGTTAACACAAGGTTAGTACATTATAGCATACAGACCTCAAGTCGAGCATTTAAATCTTTGCCAAGTAGATCGCGGACATTTTCATTGTAGATTTCCAAATATGACACCCTGACTAGGAATCTACAAGATGCAGATTTTCACCAACTTAAGTTTTGTTATGAAAAATGCAGACAAGTACTTTTTACCTCAAGTGACTAAAAAGATCACAGCTGGAGTGACTCTCAATATAAGGGTCACATGCTTGGTTCAGTGTCTTTGAATTTATGCTTAATTCTGTACACAAACCAGTAAAAATAGCCATATAAAGTGTTTTAATATTCTGTTCAAGATTCACTCAAGAGGAATACAACATGAAAATTACATAACTGACATATATCCAGCCAGGTAAATGACATGGGAAATGGGAGAGGATGGAAATGGAGAATGCCTGTTTCTAAAGATTCAGACAGAGAGTGATACAAATAAGTCGATCATTTCTGGTTTAATGTAAACAGATTATAAATATTTTTAAAAGCAAGTTTATATGTATGCAGAACTGTGTTCATGGGTGACACGAGACAAGAATGTCTCTCTCATTTGAGAAATGCATCATTATTCCAGAAAAACAATTTATTTATAAAGCAAAATCTTAGGAAACTACTGTATATCACTGTTCAAGTTCCATTTTAGATTAGACACTGAAAGTACATATTAACAAATACAAAAATACATTATTTTTGATTAAAAAACAATTACTGTAACAGCATAAAATAATTTACAAAAAAGCAGTCAGTAGTTTTCTTTTAAATAGAAAATATTTTAAAAACAAAATAAAATAAAATAGAATAGAATAGAACAAAATAAAATAAAATAAAGTAAAATAAATAAAATGAAATAATAACAAAAAAGTTTATATGTACCTAATATCTCCTTCTGCTTTTGCTATATGACCAAATATATGAGCAAATGAATTTGGGGTGATCCCTCGCAGCTCTGGAACAGTTCGTAAACCTTCCATTGTAAAGGTTTTCCCTGTTCCTGTTTGACCATAAGCAAAAATTGTCCCTGAAAATACAATGTAATACAAGATTGGTTAAACTGAAATCTTATGGAACAAGTTCGCATCATATATTGTAAACTACATTAACAACAGCTGCAACAAGACTGATATAATTAAACAACATGTTCTTGCAAGCATAGAATTGATAAAATTGAACATCATAAATAAACAGAAAAAAAATGTATATAATTAGGATCTGATGACAGATTAACATTGTAAAACTTTAGTACTGGCCACTTGATAACTATCCAAATTTTGCAGCCAACCTCGTGTAATTTATGTACCTAACTGGAAACGGAGGCCCTGAAAAGGGTAAAGGGTAATTTTGCGAAGACTGAGTGATCAAGCTTGTAGGGGCATTTGGGACCATGCTTCCCCAGAAAGTTTTGAAAGACTATGCACCTGTAAATGACAAAATCTGTTACTCTCTATTGACAATTTCTGTCAAAATGCTGAATAAATGGATCATTATTTTATTCTTCTCTTCTGTTAAAAACATAATTAGGGTTCTCCCGAAGGGCCGGTGACCGGCAATTTTCTTCGTATAGTCGACTTGATCATGCCAGTTACAAGTTTTCTATACTTCTATATTACTCTGATGCTCACCATACATACATGTGTATGAAATGGATAGCAAATTAACTCTTATTCTGTGGGATGAATTTATAGTGGACTTTCTTCTATTTGGAACCTAGCTTTGATTTGCTTTTTCAAGCTGAATTTAAGCGAATAAATCCAGAGGAAGTCATGTTATTTTTGCATGCATTGTGCAGTGAACTTTTCTGCCCGAGAAGGGACTGGGTTTGAAGTTTTGCCTGGCTGCTTTGAACACTGGGAAACCAATACACGAGGGAGATGAAGCATAAAAACACAAGCATTTTGAACTTCTTTTCCATGAAGAAGAAAAAACAGGCACAGGAGAGCAGTGAACAAAAGAAAAACAATAATATAAATAGCAATAAAATTGAAATAATTCGAGGATTTAAATTGAGATCGTCAATCCAAGATCTATTTGTTTTGACCACTGAATAGATGAAGAAACAAATTCCAGTGTCAACACGGATCAACCTGATCAGAGTTCAGATTTAGTATCCGATGTTTAACAGCCTCACAGACAAAGTGCTGCTACTACCGATGAAGTAAAAATGATGGAATGACTTTGTTTGACAGTGGTTTTTGCATTTCTTTTATGCACTTCAGTGGGCTGAAAATGTGCGAAATGCACTTATAGAGATCATAGATTTCAAAATTTTCCAGGGGGGTCATACCCCCAGGCTACAAAGCCCTTACACCTGCGGCACTCATTCTCCCCCTACTCTATCTTTGTCTCCCTTTCTATATCTCACTTGGGAGAACCCTGCATAACTTTAATGACTGCTTGCTGTTAGGCTTGTTGTTTGTTAGAGCAGATCTTCAGAATTGGGATTTTTCCTTTTCTGATGGCATATGAACCAAGATTTTAAAGTAAAATCAGGATAATCCTTCCTAAATCTGGATGGTTGTACACTCTGTTACTAACACATGTCCTATTTGTACACCTTTAAGTGTGGGACTTCACAGTGAAGATCTGTCTGTCTGTGGTGAGGAGGTATGAGCATTCTTTTATAAATATGGACTTTCTGATCATATTTATTTATAAATATGGACCTCCTGAGGAGGGAACTTGAACTGAAATTTCATCTAAATTTAAGCCCCTCCCTTGTTTCTTGATTACCGAGGCTTAACATTACACACAGGTCTGTCATTGTCAATTCCCCCATACCAGGGAAGTGTAGGGTATTTTTAAATCCAAATTCACTTTAAAGTTGTGTTGGTAACCAGAGACTTGGATGTGTTCCACTGCTCTCATGCAACTTGGGATATTTTTCAAGGGATACTTTCCCATATTCCTGGATAGAATTTGAAAGGATATTATCAGTTATTATTTATACTGATGAAATAGATGCCATTGGGGGGGGGGGGGTGTGGAGAAAAAAAATTTGCATGCAACTTCTTTTTCCT
>JANSTQ010147558.1:6025-22538 GCA_026167885.1 Bergia puertoricense
TGGAGGTAACCTTCAAATTTTAAGTAAATTGTACTTTTTCCTTGTTTACATAAAGAAAAATTATGAAATAGCAACCATTTTCTTTCTAATTTCTTTCAAACAGATGTGGATGATTGTTCTCCAAACCAATGCCAGAATGGAGGAACCTGCATAGACAAAGTTAGTGCTTACAGCTGTACATGTCAGCAGGGTTTTCTTGGCAAAGACTGTGAAAGTAAGTAGCTCTAAAAATAAGCTCTCAGTGATAACAAACCTAATTTGAAAAACTTTATTTCTCTAATTAGGCATAAAGTATCCGGAACGTGGTTTATTGAGACATTGTTTTAAATTTCAGAATAGTACACGGAAAGATTAAAAGAAGTTAGGCCAGATCAATTAAGTTATCTATTAGAGATGGTTGAAAATAATAAATTTTCAAAAATCGTATTGATACTACTGATAATAATATTTAATATATGTCTTGCGCATGTTCCTAGCAAGCACGTTCATATGTGCATAAAAATCCTCCAACTAAAAATAATAATAATAATAATGTTAAACTTAGCAATAATTACAACTCTACAATAATGTAAACTTTATTTACTACTTTACAATACTGGTAAACTTAACGTGAGCTCTCCTAATCCATCACATTATAGATGTTGATGAATGTGCCTCAAATCCCTGTAAGAATGGAGCAACATGTACTGACCTGGTGAATGACTATAAATGTTCCTGCAGTGGTTTCTGGGAAGGAAAGAATTGTGAACGGTCAGGTAAGCGGCTGTTTTCCTAGTTGGTTGAAATAACAACAGTATTACAGTCTCGTTAGAGCTTAGTTTCCGATTAAACTGTAAACTTTACAGACAATTGCCTGTAGACTGTTAATATCTACGACAAAACCTGCCGTAGGTTTATGTTAATGCAAACATTTTCGTTCGGCGACTGTGGTGGTTTGCAACACAGTGTTTATGGTGCCAGAAAAGACGAAACATGATTAATTTTTTGAGTCGTAACGAACAATAATATCTAATAGAAAAACTTTTCCTCAGTGGTCTCCGATATATCCCAGACGTTCTGTTGTTTCGTGAATCCACAGAGTCGAACTGTTTAATGAATCGCTTGCATTTGGCGCTATTTAGCTCAAAAAAGGGAAATATTGCACTCAAAATGGCAAACGTAAATGAACATGTGTTTTTGGTTGAAAGGGGGTCAATACAAACTGGAAATATTGAGTTTTGTTCAGCGATATCCTCGTATTTATTACAAAATCTGTGAGGATTTTCGCGCCCTTTTTACAAAAAAAAATGCTGGGAAGGAAATTGGAATCAAACAGTGGCCCGGTTCCCTTTCGTAAGCGGTTGATGCCGTTTGTATTAGTCGATGCCATTCGTAACATATATACAGTAAAAAAGTGATGAAAATTAGCAAATCGAGTTGGCATAATGATAATGTAGGGGACTGTAATGGTAGCGGTACCGGTTTAAATTATTTTATCTTCGGTCTGTTTAGCTTCAGTTTTTATTTAGTATATTTCTTATTATTTGGGGGTTAGGTTTGGGTTGGAACTAGTATTGGTTTTGCTTCTGCGATCACGTTTTCACCATCTCCATTGAAACAGCAACGGACTATTATTGGGAAATGGCATTGAACCTTTTACGAAAGAGAAAATTACATCAGTGAAGCGAAAACCAAACTTTCTCAAAACATATTAGTTAGCAAAAAGCTGTCGTTTTAAAAGCAGTGAGATGGCAATACTTCAATATGAAATGATTTGAATTATCTTGGCACGCTACCCGGATGAGTAAGATTCTGTTTAGCACAACACTCGAAAAGTATTTAGATGGACAAGAAAGAAAATGCAGATGATTGTGTCCGCTACTGAACTGGATTATTTTCTTGAAGAAACAGCAAGTTACACTGAAAAATAACGACGTCGATTTTAACTGAATGAAATACAAAGATATCTGAAACCAAATTAGAATTATGTCAGTAATGATGATTGTATCTATTGCTAATGTACAGAACTTCTTACGCAATTTCAATCTGAATTAACCAGAATATTCGGAAAGGTGAAACCTAGCTTTGCAGTCAAACAAACAATTTTTCTTGTGCTAGCAAGAACTCAAATTTCCTCGTCTATGTTGCTACAAAAATGATTGAAAAATAAGATAAAATCGACAATGATTCCATCACAGGTAGTACAAGCTCCCAGTTAGGCTTTGTTATATAATTCCTTTGGCCACCGTATTGGGTCAAATTTAAGAGATTTTTGTAAGGAAACAACTAATCGAATAATACTCAAATAGATGAACTTACTGAGCACCGACGTTGAGTGTACTTGTTTGCTGCGTGAATTTTTCCTCTTTGCTGAATTTGGGGCCATTATTCATATTATTTCTCAATTTTTCCCACACTGAATTTCCCCAAGATAAGTGAAAGAGAACGGGTAGGAGTCAATCGGCAGTTTATTCGACAGACCACTCCCAGAATAACGGGCCATAAAATCAACCCAAACGCTTCCATCAAAGCCAAACTTGGCCAGCGCCAAGTTGGATAGTTCTTTCCACCAGCCAGCTGCCAAAATTGCCCCAAACTTTGACTCACTGAAAAATAAAGTAACGAGGTTTCCAATATTTTTCACCATTCTCGCTCTGACAATAAGCATGATTGCAGCTAAGTTTTTCTATTCGAGATATAGTTAATTAAGTTGTTGACAGTTTATGTTACCTCAGTGCTGATCAATTAGTATTCATCGCTGATTCACTCAATTCGCTCGTGTCGATCTTAAATAGCCATTTATCCTATTCCCTTTGTTCACTCAATCAATATTCATGTCTATTCTTTTGTTCAGTGTCGAATAAATATCTTGTTTACAGGGCTCGGCTTATAACCGAGACCTCTAATTTTTTTTATGTCGATCGCCAAGTCTAACTTGCATCTTCCAGGCTTCTAGAGGCTTGAAGGTGAATAACTACGGTAATTTCAGCAGGAGAATAACCTAATTAACATACCAAAGAAAACCTAACTCCTCCAAACAAACTCTTTTAAAAGTTAAAACTAAATTTTAACTTTTAGAGTCAACGGAACTGACCCGAGCCGTACTCAGAAGAAGTTTGATGCAGTTTTGTGGCGCAGTTTTAGACAAAACTTCAAAACTTGTTTGAACATTTTCAAGACGGCGGCAAGTCGGCGAGTCTCTCATTCAAAAATCATTTATTTTTGTCGGAACGCTCAGAAAAGACAAAGTGTTTGTAGCACGATGTTCTTTCCACATTGAAATAACGGGTTCAAAAAATCATTTTATTGTAAATTAAAGCCTTTTCATTTTCTTGACCGAAAGTTGGCAGCAGACAGTTGAAGTTTCTTTTCAAATTTTTTAACTTGCCGTCAGGAATTTTGAAATTTACAACGAAATTCTTCTGATTGTGAATTTCATGTCACTTTCGTTGACTGTAAACTCTTTCAAAAGTTAATACTTTTGAACTTTCTAATCAGAAGTCGTTGTCTGATCACCTCACAGCGTGAAACTTAAGTAGCAAAGCTCAAAAATCTCATGTCCTAAACTTTTTGTATGCTGCTCTGCACAATATTAAGCACTCTTTCATAATAAAGACTCAGACTTGGAATAACAATATATTATAATACAAAATACATAACAATAAAATAAACTCAAAACAAAACATTACAGTATAGTACGGTACAATAGAAAAATAAACGAAAACTGAAATCAGTACCTTACAACAGTAAAACATATCATACTAAACGATACGATACAATACAATCCTGTTAACGATCAAAATTCGCAACGCAAGGCAATGCACTATAATATAGTATAATACAATATAGCACAATACAATACAACGCAATGCAGCACAGCATATTATGTCAAGTTATGGTGGCGTAATTCAAATTAGTAAATCCGATAGGTTCTCTCGTAATTGTATATGTATTGGTAATAGCATGATTTAAAGTCGTATTTGGGATAAATACCAAGAGTGATATTTCAAAGTTGTTCTAGGCGAGTGAAATTTAGAACATCTTTAAAATATCATGAGTGGTATTTATGCCAAATACCACGAACAAATCATGCTATTTGTTTATACTAATACCTGAGAAATTTCTGCAACAACTTTTGTTTATTTCGTCACGCGCATTTGAATAGGTTTGTAATTTTCACATGTTGGTATTTCAAAATTACGCTGGAATGCTCTCGACCAATCAGATTGCAGAAATTTCTCAGGTAATGGTATAATTGCTGAAATACGTTTTAACGATACGCATCGATGCATTTCACATGCTTGATTAATGACGATTATTAAGTTTTTTTTGTACATATTCAATTTCATATTATATTTCATATTATAATACCACGGTAAGTGTTTTGTAAATTAATTAGAACACACGCTACTGCTTTCTACGTACTCATAAGAAACGCTAGCTCGTGTCGCTGACGCATATTTCCCTTTCGTAAGCGGTGGCTGACGTTTTCGATAGTTTATGCCATTTCTAACAACAGTCGATGCCATGCGTTAGATATAAACAAAACAATATTGATGGAAGCAAATTAAATTCCTAGTTCAGTGGAAGTGCACAAGGCTGAAATGCCAGTGGCCCCGTGTTCACTACTTTATTTTTTTATAGACTGTTATACAAATGGCATCAACCGTTTACGAAAGAGAAAACTGCCTCGCGGACTTTAAGTATGAGTGTTAAATGGTGGTTGAGGTCTAGAAGTTTTGAGACTAAATGATGAGAGTCGTGCCGTCCGTGATATAATGTTTTGTGTGTTGCTATGGGTTCGACAACGAGCCCAACTTCTAAGTAAGTATAAAGACTGGGAATTATTACAAGAGAACAACAACAATAACAACAACAACAATTTTATTAGGCACTCCTTGTAGTACATTTGGAAGAAAAGAACTGTCAGATTTGAATAAACATAATGGATGGGCACCAGCCATTTAGAAATAGCAAAAGCTAATCTAGTTAAATGGCTAGTCCAAGCGGAAATTTATTAGAGATATCAGGTTCAAAGCAGAATACCTCGATACGTGATTAAGTTGAAAACAGCAATCGAACAAACAATTGCAACAAACAAACAAACAAGCAAAAAGACAAAAATAACCAAATAAAATAGACACAAATTGCAAGGGTAAAAGCTAAATGAGGAAATCTTGTAAAGACGAGGTACTAATTCAAGTATCAACTTGTCATATGACAATTATCTAAGAGAGAGTTAGTCACCAGCTTCTTGAAGCGGTGGCAAGACTTAGATTTAAAGTTTTCTTGAATTGAATTTCAGATCTTAGCCCCCACATATCGAATATTAAATTTCCCATAATTGGTTCTTACCTTGGGCAGATAATGTGATTTCTTAGTAGCAAGTCTTGTGTCGTATCGATGTATTCTGTTTACAGATGTAAAAAAGCCTTTAAAGACTGATGGTACTTTATCTCCATGAAAATCATACATAAATAAGGCATTGTTTAGAAAAATTAGGTCTTGAAATTTGAGGAGCCTCAGCCTATAGAATAAAGGACTAGGATAAGCTCTAAAATCAGAAAAAGTCATTATTCTGACTGCTTTCTTTTGGAGATTAATGAGTGGTCGAAGACAATGACGACTATCATGTCTGTTGTTGTGTGTTTTATGGGTTCAACTGTTGATTGCATCATCTAATATGTGGATGTTAATGTTTTGAACATCCACTTGAAGGGTAGTGGGACGTCATGATGGTTGTAACCGACAGAGAACGTTGGCAGCGTTGTCTAATGTGGTGTGTTTGATGGCTTATAATTCAAGTCATGTGTTGTTGAAATTCACAGTATCTTACAAAGATTGAAACGATTATGGCTTTTCTGATATCTACAATAAACTTCACCTTAGATTGTACAGCCCTAAAGAACTCTGGTGTCAGTTCAAGTGGAATCTACTCCATCAATCCCGATGGTAAGGGCTCTATGAACGTGTTTTGTGATATGGTAACTGATGGAGGGGGTTGGACGGTCATTCAGAGGAGGGTTGACAGTTCTACAGATTTTAACCTGGACTGGGCCAGCTATAAACAGGGATTTGGTTCACTGACTGAAAACGTGTGGCTGGGAAATGAAAACATTCATCGACTGACCGCCAGTGGTAATACCGTGCTTCGTGTAGAATTGGAGGACTGGAAGGGAAACACCGCTTATGCAGAGTACAGCACGTTTAAGGTTAACAACGAGAGTGAAAAGTACAAAATGATCATTGGTCCCTATTCTGGTACTGCAGGTAACTCGCTTAAAGAGAGTGACGGAGAGTCTTTCACTACTAAGGATAATGATAATGACTGGAACGCGCATATAAACTTTGCTGAGATGCTCGGAAGCGCCTGGTGGTACTCTACGAACATACGGACTAACCTGAACGGCCAATACCTGGAAGACACCGCCTCCATTAACGGAATAATCTGGTACCATTGGAAGAGAAGCAGATATTCTATGAAGAGAACGGTGATGAAAATACGACCCCCATCATTACATTAGTTAACTTTTTGAGTCTTTGTTGTCGATTTTTTTAAACAGATTTAAAAGGAGAGTGATGGGAAAGAATTTGCTGGCCATTTAGTTTTTGCTACAAACATTTAAAATATTTTATTTCGTTTTTCTTTTTTTTTAAAGTCTTCCACTCGCCAATTCATGTAGGTCCCTAAGGTGATCCGCAGTAAAATAACTGCAAACAATTTTCGCAATTTATAGCAATGTATAACACTTTTTAGTAGAACACATTTTAAAGAGTACCTAACCGAGATTAAAAAAATCTCATAACATGAGGGTCGGCCCATCTACACCATATTTCTGTCGCTAGTCACCCGTGACTGACTAGTAACCATGGTGAAACTCATCTCTTAATTGCTTTAATTACTTTCATGATAGACCACTCACCCGAAATACTCAATAGGAAGTGTTTGAGCTGATGGATTTTCGGCAGAGTTTGTCGACTTATAACTTTATTTTAATCAGACAAAACATAGTGCTTTTTTGTTAAATGCATAGCGTATATTTCCTCCCTGCAAGAGAAAATAATCCTAAGAGAACGCATCTTTGCATTACCGCGCGACCAATGATAATTTTTTGAGATCTTTTTTTGAAACAATGCTAATTTTAGTGGCTCGCGTGAGTATCGCATGCACCGCTAAATGAACACATGCGTGCTGTTGTGTGCCCCTTTTGAATTTGGTTTTGAGTTGTTTTAAAAAGAATGCTTTATTCTTACGGTGAGAAAATGAGCACCGGTCGAAACAAGCCAAAGGATATGTATGGGGAAATCGTGAGTTTTTTTGTAATTTGCACGACATTCTATGCGACTGCTTATTAACAATATAGGAGGTAATTTAAATAAAAAAAAGTTTTGATTCAGAAGCATTCTGAAAATATTTTTGTCAACAATTTTTTGAGCTTGATCGCACATATTTACTCAAGATCTTTCGACCCGGAAGGGTCCTCGTCGGGAATACTAATAATTAGCACATGGTATAGACCCTATGCAAATAAGGCGGCTATTTTAATATTCTTTTGTCTGCATTTAAATTAGCCCAACTAGCCTCGTTCAGGTTAATACATTCTTCTGATTTTTTAACTGAAGAACGAGGCTAGTTGGGCTAATTTAAATACCGACAACAGAATATTAAAATAGCCGCCATATTTGCATAGGGTCTATATAGTTTGTGAATGGGTAATATACGCGGTCCGTGAGAGTTGTCTCCCAATGGGATAGGGCTTTGTATGTTAAGGTCTTTGTAATGTTAATCAGCTTTAAATTGCTATTGTATACTGTACATTGAATATTCGAGATGTAAAGAAAAGGGGTGACATAAATACGTTCCGCGAATCGTGGTTTTAAAAATAGTGGTTTAAAAAATAAACGTTGCTCAGCAACTTGAAGAGTGTTTATCTGATTACCGTGATCTGTGGCACGGCTCCTTATATGTACTCTGGTTTGCTGTTCATTTAGAGGTGAGGCAACTTAGAGTCCTTCTTGTTCCTCACGCCTGCCACGATTGAAACTCCTTGGATTTGATCCACATGTCTAAGGTTACTTGTCGGCTGCCGTGATATTCAAAATAAAATTAACTGTAAAAACGAAGCTGGAGGAAAGAGTGCAGGCACGGGTTTTGATGGTTCAGTGATTAATGCGGGCCAAAACAAATTTAAAACGTTACAGACCAATTTTAAAATAATTACTTGTTTAATTTGAGGTCAAATTTTTACAATTAAAAATTATTACAATGCAAATCCGAAACCATAAAACCATTTTCATGCTGACGCAAAGAAATTGAAACATGGATTGATTTTGACATCTGTCAGATGCAGTCATCTGTTCGCTTTTCAAGTGACAAAACGAAGTTCAAGACTTGTTACTTGGCGCAGCGGCAAAACTTTTCCAGCTTATAAAATTCACAAAGAAAAGAACTTTTAAAAAGGACTTGTAAACAGTCTGGTAGAGCTGGATTGATTCACCAAACTCACATCTGCTCGACTGCAAACTGGCAGTTGTTTAAATTCAAAATTGAAGCAACTTGGAATTAATTCATACTAGGCGACGTTTTTATCAGTGGAGATCTGCTTGAACGCACATTTCCATTCAGTTATTCTGCTTTGCCGTCAACTATTATATGGCATGGCCGGAGACATTCATAACTTAATTTTGGTATATATGCCATCGGTTTAAATCTTCAGGATCATTCGGGAGAGTGCATGATTTTCCTGGCGGATTGATTTATAAGCTTTTCACCTCTATCATTTTAGCTAAAGGTGAGTTCTGTTTCATTGTTTTCATGCGCTCCGACTTAATAGTTTTTGTTGTTTTCGTCTCGATTTTACCAATTGTATTTTTTGTTGCATACAAATTATGCCGTTATACTTACAATGGTATTTGAGGGTCAAGGGAAGCTTGGATGTGCAATATAAGTTTGATTGAAAAATTTGGGAGGAAGATATTAAGAGATAAAAACTGAGAGACTAAAACTAAAATCCAAGGCTAAAAATCCGAGACTGAAAAAATGCAAGACTGAAAAAATCCGAGACTGAAAAACTCCGAGACTGAATAATGCGAGACGAACTATGATTTGGTGTGGAGTTAGAGGTCTGGCACTACGATGAATCAAGAATTATCTAAGTGACCGTGGAAAATGTGTTCAATAAAAAAACTATATTATCTGAATACCAGTTAAATGTGGTGGTGTCTCCCAGGGAAGTATTTTGGTCCCTTTATTGTTTACCATGTATACTGTGATATTGCGCAAGCCTCGGATCTGCTTCAATTCATCCTATTTTGCTGACGATACAAGTGTGTTTCTTTCCAGTAAAGATGCTAAAACACTTTACGAAACATTGAATACCGAGATCAACAAAGTTTCAAACTGGCTAACAGTGTGTGTGAGGCTAGCACAGTTGGTAAAATCTCTGACTGCCAACCAGAAGGTTCCGGGTTCGATCCCCGGCCGGGTTGAGGGTTGAACTTTGGGCGACCTTCTTTCGCCACACCGTCCGAGGACAGGGACGTTAAGCCGTTGGTCTAGTCTTCTAAAATGCTATCTCAGGGGACTTAAAAGAACCCACATATTTCTCGAAAAGAGCAGGGTAATCCCGGTGTTGTGGTGAGGGCCACATGGGAGAGTACATCCTATTGATGTAAATGTGTTACCCTCAATAAAGAAAGTGTCTTTACTTTTACTTTTTTTAACAAGCTCACAAATTGAACAGAAACAAAGCACCAAATTTCTCGGAGTCTTTACGGATGAGGACCTTAGTTGGAAATAGCATATTCATACCATTCCTGGTAAAATCTCAAGTTTCATAGGAATAATATACAAATCAAGATTCTATCTATCTCAAAGAAGTATTTTTAAACTTTATTAGTTTTTCTTATATATCCCTATCTATATTATGGCAATATCGTATGGGGATGTATTTATAAATAAAACCTTGTAATACTAATTCTTCAAAAACGAGTCATTAGAAATATCACTAAATCAAATTTTGATGCTCATACAGCGCCTCTTTTTATTATAACAATCTTCTTAATCTAAAGAATATTTATGATCTTCAAGTCGGATTATTTATGTTTTCTTTTCACGTTATGTTGCTTCCAGAAAAATTTGAAACCATGTTCCACAAATGTTCAAAAACACACTCTTACCAAACTAGAAAAGCATGTTGTTATGGAATCCCCGTACCGCAGAACCAATTTAAAAAATTTACAATTGTTTATTGAGGCCCAAAATTCTGGAAGCCACTTCCAGCTAAATTGAAACTAAGTGCATCATTTGGCACTTTCAAAATTAAACTTACGAAACATTTACTTAATTTATCAAAACAACCATAAAAGTATACACTTTACTAACGAATAATACTTTAAAATCATTTTTTTCAGTTATCATTTACTCTGCAATCTTATGTTGTGTATTCGTATTCCTGCTTAAATACATAATCTATATATAGATCTACATATGATTAACATTAAAACAAAGACAGTTTAAAAAGCATAAGCCCCGTGGTTTCTTTTAAACCGTCTTGTCATCAGATAGATCAGTTAAGCTCTTGTAAAATATAATACCGTCAACTTATTTGTCACCAACCATGTAAACTTGTATGTAATATAACACTGTAAACTTATGCTGACGGTAACAATAAATACTATATTTATCATTCTCTCAATGTAATTTTGTCCATGTGAAATCTCAAACTAGAAGGCAATTACAGAAACGTTTTGGTTATACTTGGCCCCATGGTTATTTTAAAAGTTTTTAAACAATCAACAGAAGTTACGCGGAATCGAAATTTGTTGTGCTTGTAGATTTCAAAATTGCAGACGGAAAGTTCGAAACTCAAATTAAAACTTCAAGTATACCCGTCTGAAAGCATCTCTCGGTGAAGAAAATGAAACGGCCCTAACTAACACGTAAAATACCTCTTGGACCCGTTATTTTGAAACTTGAAAAGGACATTGGGTTACAATTACTTTGTCTTGCATGGATTTTAAATCTGAACGTTTGGAACGGAAATACAACAACAATAGACACTGTGACAACTTGCCGCCGACTTCAATATGCTCAAACAGACTGTAACAGTTATACTTCATGGATCGGAAGAGCCTTTCAAACACCATATGTGAGCAACTACCGAACCAGGCTTATAGTTTGACCTCTAGATTCTCGCTGCAAATTGTTAACTCTTTTTTCTTGACCCTGGAAGTTATAAAACTTCGCAACTGATTTAAAGATTGCACAGCCGTTACATATATTTGAACTTTTAAAGCACGTCCGTTGGATACTTTCACTGACAGTTTTCAACTGGTACAAAACAAGCTTAGCATCTTTTCCTCGAATTTGATGAAACTGAAAAGTTGCGACTAAGGAAGGCTTCAAGATGACAAATTTCACGATTTACGGTTTATAGCGTACATACAAGAAAAAGGTGGTCAGCGACCGAAAACATTGCTGTCTTTTCGTTACGTAATAACATCACCACTCTTTACCACGATGGTCAGGCGTATTTCAACTCAGCCCTCGCCAGTTTGCTTAACGAAAAGTTTATCTTAGTGGGATCCTCTCTTCCTTCCTTAGACTGATCTACGCTGCCCGTGAATAATTTCCCTCCTAAGCTTACCATCTCAGTCGAGGAGACTAAAGACGCCTTGTGTACTCCGCGGTTGCACTCTTCCCCGTGTCCAGATGGAATTCCAGCGTAGCTATTACGCGAGAACGCATCTGCCCTAAGTCGCCCCCTGTGTTCCGTCTTTAACGTATCCATGCGTGAGAGTTGAATCCCTTCCCTTCACTATCACCCCAATCCCAAAGTGTACCCCAGCCCTCGAGACAGACTCCAACTTCAGACCAGTATCCCTTACCTTGACTGTGAGCAAGATCCTTGAGACATTCCCATACAAATGGCTCCTGAAGTCTGCGTGTTGACAAGATCGATCTGTCACAATTCGGCTTATTGAAGGGATACAGCACCTCCGTGACATTAGTGTACTTACTACATAAATTGTACGAGGCGTCTAATACACCCGGTATGTCCGTAAGAGCCTGCTTACTTGAATTCTCTAAAGTATTCGACCGTATCGACCACAACATTCTTATCAGAAAACTGTTACGAATAAATGTGCACCCGGTTCTCCTAATTTTCTATCGGGCAGACGACAAAGAGCACGGGTTGGCCCCCACTTCTCCGACTGAAGGGGTATTAACGTTGGAGTCCGTCAAGGAACAAAATTGGGCCCCCTGCTGTTCCTTGTTATGACAACCATCTAAGAGTGTCCAATAACTTGGTTAAGTTCGTTGATGACACCATAGTATGGGAGTTTTTCCTCAGGGCCTCACAGTCTCGATTACAATCATTGATCTCTGAATATGTCGATTGGGCCAGGGAAAACAACATGAAACTCAGCCTGTCAAAAACTAAGGAGATGCGGGTCTGCTTCTCAACTCAACCTCCTTTTTTCTCCTCAAATGGCATTGTCACAGAAGCCAAACTACTAGGCATGATGATTAGAATCGACCTCAAGTGGAACAGTCATGTTGATTATATTTGAAAGAAGGCCGCCAAGCGTCTCTGTGGGTTGCGCCTCCTTAAGAGAAGCGCCCTGGCAACTGACGCATCTCTAACAGTTTACATTTCAAACATTCGAACGATTTCTGAATATGCGTGTCAGTTGTGGTACTCCTGCCTCCTGCAATACCTCCGTGACCAAATGGAAAGCATCCAAAAGAGAACGCTAAAAATCATATAACCTGATAAGACCTACCAAGACGCACTAACTAATGCCAACCTTCCTTCCTTTGATGCTCGTCGCGAATCCCTGTGTAACAGCTTTTTACAAATATGGTGTCACTCTCACACAAACTGCTTGCGCTTATACCATCAACAAAGAATGTTATTTATAACTTGCGTGCCAACGGACGCTTGTTAGCACCTAAATGCCGCACTAGCCGGTTTTCCAGCAGCTTTGTATCTGCAGCTACAGTTGTACAACAGGCGCTAGTTCTATGTACAAATTTTATATTATTTAACGAACTGTATCAGAAGTGTATAGCTATAGAATTTTAATTTGTTAGAATTGTATATTTGTAACAAAAAAATTACAAATCAACATGCAGAAACCGGGCCAGCAAAGACCTGCATGATGTCAAGATGGCAAGTGCCTAACGACAGAGCTCGTTTTTTGCGCAACGGTAACAGTCGCAAACAAGCCAATTTTTGGAGGTGTACGAGGAGCCGACGGGCATGACAGACGCGGTGGCGATGCAGCGTGACGTGGATTATGCGGTCTGTTCAGACGGCCCCGGCTCACTGAAGTGTAAAAACGAATCCGAACGGAAATTGGTGGCTCCTCTTGACGCCATCCCATACAAGGAACAACAGTGGAGACACACCCTTGCCCGAAACATGTTTCATTCCAAACAGAAGCTGGGCGTGGGCGTAAAAAAAACCCGTAAAACGCATGATGAACTCGATGCCTTTCTACGCCTCCGCATAAAGAGCATGTTGCACAAAATCTGCTATAGCCCCCGGGGCTACTGGAAGAGGCTCCCAGCCATCGAGAACCTCGCTGCAGCAGCCAAGGTTTCTGAAGATGACGCCCGCCGATGGCTCATAAAACAAGCAATCTGGCAGGTCTATCTCCTCCCTCCGAAGCACATTCCGCGGTCCAAGTTCGATGTGCCGACGCCGAACGAGGCCCACCAAGCAGATCTGTTTCTGCCACACGGCCGGGTGGGGCGAAAGACCCACAAGTATGCTCTCACAGTAATGAACGTAGCCTCCCGTTACGAGGAGGCTGGGCCGTTGGCCATAAAAGGAGCCACAGAGATTGCGGTCGCTCTGGAAAGGATTTACAAGCGGGGACCTCTTAGATGGCCAAAACTGTTGCAAATGGACCCTGGACACGAGTTTATGGGAGCTGTTTCCCATTTGCTGGGAAAGCACGGGACAGAGATCACTCGTGGCCATGTCGACATACACCGTGACCAAGGAATCGTCGAGCGCTTCAACAGTAATCTTACCAAGCGGCTATTCCGCCAGCTGGTGTTCTCAGACGCTAGGTGTTATGAGCACTGCGGCCTCTCTTTTTCGGTTGCATTCCAGGCAGGTCAGGCGCACGTTTCCGCGGCAGTGTCCCTTGCTGTTATTCTGTCAGTCCACGCTAAACTGCTGGGTGTCTCGGTTGTTAAGCCCAGAGCAGCTCGACGTTGCACGCCGCGCAGCGGTTCTTCTGGTCTTCATTCAGCCGTAAGATGTCATTAACCTTTATGTCGAATCCTTGTGTCCCTTAACCTGGTCGTGGCGCTTGTAGGCCGCGAGATTCCTCTGATTGACCTTGCGGAGCTCCTGCTCGGTTTGGGGTCTTACTACGTTGGAACTCTCCTCCGGTAGGCAAGTTACCCGTCGAGCTGATGCATGTACTCCACCCGAGACACTGCGAGGTTGGCAAGATTGCTCCACCAGAGATTGTCGTCAGCTATCCAGACCTCTGGGTCGTGGACGGTTAACCTCTGGCTAGAATGCACCTTTAGGGCATAACCCAAGCGCCAATCTTGTGTCTGGATAGCCGCCTCGGTGGCCTCATTGGTGACCCCAACAACGTTGAGGACAAGCTCTTCTTCGCGCTCCGTACCCGGAATACTGACCATAATTTTCTGTTTCGGCCGTCCTTGGGGCAATGTAGCAGTGGAAAGGAGCACCTGCAAAGCGCTCTCTGTGTCTTTGAGACAACAGCGCTTGTATCCGGTCGCAGACCTTCTGGCAGCTGGTGAGGATCAGGTTGCTTGGCTTCCAGGCTTCGACAAATCTGTCCCATTCAAGGCAGCGGGGTAGCGCCTTCCGCATCTCTTGGCACTGAGCCCTGTTGCTTTGGAGGCAAATGCGCCTCTTAAGGGCCTCGAGGGCAGGGTCTTTCGCCCTTTGGTCAACCTCGACCACTTTGTAGCAGTGTACCGTTCCCGGAGCCAATCGTGCGGCACCTCGCCCACGATTGGTAGCGGCTGGCCTTCATCACCGCAGAAGATTACTTTGACTCTCCGGCCATCAAGCTAGTCTATGAATGTTCCTATAACAGGCCGAGGCGCAGTGCAGACCTCCTCCCAGATGACGAACAGGGGGATGAACTTTTGGCCCATGCGGTCAGGCGTCCATTAGTTTTGACCACTCGAAGTCAATTGAGTCCCAGAGCCCGCCGTGACCATGTTCTATATAAGCCTTCTGAATGTCATCAAGGAGACCGGTTGGGGCCGGCTTCCACCCGTTGTGCGCTTTGGCCATGAGGCTGATCGTGGTTCACGCCGAAGGCCCGGTCGGCGAGGGACTCGTCTCCCAAGTGGGAACAAGCTTTCTAAAAACTTTGATGGTCTTCCTGCATCCTGAAAGTCCGACCGTCCTGCAGCACGAACTGGTCTACGTTGAGCTGTTTGCTGTCTTCGCCGAAGAGAAGCCAGAATGCCAGCGCCTCGTCCTGGGTTGCTCGTCAGATGACTTCCCACACATCATCCTCATAGATGGGGATCTGCCTTGAGCTCGGGAAATGAAGGTCCTTGGGCCATGCATGGTCGTTGTGGCAAAAGAGCTCTATGGGTCGATGGTTGTCATTGCCACACCTACCAAGTATGTCGCTGTTATAGACGTCTTTGCCAGCGATGTCCTACAGGATGATCGTCTTTTTGAGGATCTTCTCCAGGTTAGCGACGTCGACGATCGTGACTCTGTTTCGCAGACTCTCTCCTTCCACTTCTGTATCTCTTGGCGCCTTGTGGGGTAAGCCCTTGCCCTCTCGGAGAACCTTCAAAGTGCTCCACCATTCTCCGGGCAACAAAGTTGAAGTCGTCGTCCCTCATTGGGTTAGGTTGGCGGGGTCTGGGTCTCTGAGTGAATAGAGGCCTTAAACGATTGCTGTGACGGAGTAAGCGTTTAGGCAGAAGACTTTGTCGATGCCAGTCAGCGCAACTGGCCTGGTGTCTCGAGTGATCTCAACAATGTCTTGCCCTTTCTTCCTCTCCACCCTGATTGGATCGAACTTGTTTTCGACGATCTAGTCGCCTTTGTTATGCTCCCGTGAGAATTTGATCTTCAGGACAAGCCAATCCTTAGGGTAGGCTGTTAGGAGCCTTGCTACCCTCCCTTCGGTCATACGAGCAGCCAGAGCCATTCGGCCAGCCCGAGCACGATTACTATCGGCAACGTCCACGTACCCGATGTAAAGGTAAAAGGTAAAGGTAAAGTGACTTTCTATAACGAGAGTCACACGTGACAGTAACGTTGGTAACTGATAAACTTGTGGCTCTTGGTGCGTACTTTACCCGTCTCCCTCTGTCTGTGCTCCGTTTTAAGGGTATTTAAAGCTACAGTTGCACTAATCAGATGTCCTGCGGGCCCTCTACTACTACTCTCCACGTGGAGAAAACCGCAGTGGCACCGTTGACTATAATAATAATATTTTTTTAACAGGAAAGCTCCACTCACTAGAGGTGATTTTCAGGGAGGTCCTGTGTTTAAAATAA
>JANSTQ010147559.1:0-12109 GCA_026167885.1 Bergia puertoricense
AAAAATGATTTATTTGACCTTGAAAAGTTTGTTCTTGCCGTACGCGGGAAGTTACGCTTGCGTGACATGACGTAATCTGTGGCTCTATCCAGTTTTAGAACACGCAACTGCAGCGAATCAGAGCGCGCGTACTATCGCTTCTATTTTCTCATTACATCTGATCCTGCAAGAGTTATGATTTATATATTTTAAAATATCACTGATGCGATTTTACTATTTTACCGCACTATTATAGCTCAAAAGAACCTCTGAAGTTTTTAAAAATATATATATTTCAAGCGTCTCTTAGTCTTTTGTAACTCATCTATATATTCAAAAAGTGTTATTAAACTATTGATTTACCACATCCTTTCACAGAGAAACGTTACGGTCAACCCCCCCCCCCCCCCCCCAATGTCCGTATGACGTTTCTCGTAAGTAATTTCTTGAAGTTTCTGACATTTAAATTTTTGTTGACATGCGTATAGTTTTCAGAATATGCAGTTGTTTACAAGACTCTAATTTGAAAAACTTCACAGTATGTGTTAACTTTTCAGTTGTGTTTTGAATTTTTAAAAAAATATATTTTAAGAGATATTACAAATATTTAAATATATTTTTGAGATAATTATAGTTAGAACATTCGGGTAGGATATTTTTCAGATACTTGGAGAATTTCCGGAAATATTTTAGGCCTTTTTAAAAGATATTTGTGGCGAACCTTATTTTCAGCTGCATGTACAAGAAAGTATACTTTTCGATGTCACAAACCCTTTACGTAAAAGTGATTTCAAAAAAGGCTCGTGGGTTGAGAATTTCGGGATTTTATCATAAAACTGGCAATAGTTTTAAAAAATTTAAACGGCGAAGTTTGGCGTTTTGTAAGTTAGTGAAAATAACGGTTATGCAAGCAGGGTTGGTTAAGTTATTTGACCTTTTAAAAATGAATGAATGAACGAGCGAACAAACGAACGAACGAACGAACGAATGAACGAACGAACGAGCGAACGAGCGAACGAGCGAACGAATGAACGAACGAATGAACGAACGAATGAACGAACGAACGAGCGAACAAACGAACGAACGAGCGAACGAACGAACGAATGAACGAACAAATGAACGAACGAATGAACGAACGAACGAGCGAACAAACGAACGAACGAGCGAACAAACGAACGAACGAACGAACGAGCGAACAAACGAACGAACGAGCGAACGAACGAACGAACGAACGAACGAATGAACGAACGAATGAACGAACGAATGAACGAACGAACGAACGAACGAACGAGCGAACGAACGAACGAACGAACGAACGAATGAACGAACGAACGAACGAATGAACGAATGAACGAACGAATGAACGAACGAACGAGCGAACGAGCGAAAGGAATGAAAAATTCAGCCCAAATATTTTCAATCCATTATTATAATTATTATTATTTGCTCTAACTGCCCTTATCTCTTAAATAACTGTATTAGGGTGCAGGGTGCCTTTGATTAACCCTCCAGGGTTGTAAATCCTGAATACTTCACTTTAATTCTTCTACTTCTATTGTAAAACATAAGTGAGATTGTGGAAAATAAATAACCGTTGAACCGTTGAGTTGTGCAACCGATTCGACGCATGATTACTTGAACACGGTGAGTCTAACGAAATGAGCGGTAAATGCTTCGACGGACTTTTGCTTGTATGCCAACTTTCTTTTAAAACAAAACAGGAAATAATCCGGCAAAAACGCAGACTGACGTTAGAACGATATGTCAAAATTTTTAAACGAAAATTGCAAAAGATAGATGTCAAAGAAAAAGACATTGAATCAACAAAACAGTTTCAATCATCAACGCCAGATAACAGCGAACATTCTCTGAATACAGCTGATTCGAATCCAAGGAGGGGCAAGGATTTTAGAGTCCATCATATATGTTACATCCAGATTAGAGAACCGTTATATGACGACAAGTGTATTGAAATACCACCGCGATTTTAATGGCCTTTCAAGATGAAAAACTACTTGAAATCGAATAGCATAATAAGCACACTGAGTTGCAATCAGTTGTCAATTCAATGATGCAAATGTTTTGCGCAATCTATTGAATTAAATGCCCATCTATTCAATCTCGAACTAAAATACCCTGCTAATTGTCCGTTGCCCATGCAAAGGCGGGTTACCCGGATCTCGGATTCCGCGCCCTCACTATTAAAAACCGCAGACTGTTTCCAGAACCGAAACACTACCTGTTTACGGTAATTGACCACAACCTATCCAGTATCCTGGCGTTTCATCTAAACAATCATTTTTCTCAGTTAAACATATCAAAGTAAAACAAAAACTGCACTATAACCCCATATAAGTGAACGTTCAAAGTTGTCAAGGAGGTTTGCTTTTTAAGTTTTACAAAACAATAAGACATGATAAGAAACTAGTATGAAGAAAAGATAATATTTAAAATAGTAGGCGTTCAGAAGGAGAATAATAGCCGAGTCTAACCGGTAGGCTATTCAGATTTCGGTTGAACATAAATAGAAATCAGTTTTGATGTGTTGAAACTACACATGTTTGTCATTTTGTATCGAATGCTTATTTTCGGCGAGAAGAGATCAAGAGAACCGGCTGACAACGTAAATGAAAACTATGACAATGCTCTTATCTCGTGCTGAGCGTAACGGATAACGGTGATTTTCGATCAAATTCTTTTCAGTTTTGCATCCCTAAGGTATCTAAGTTTCGATAGGTTTGTTTAGGTAAATCAGAAAAAAGTTCATTTCGAAATTATGTAAAGTAACTGCTAGTTTTTGGTAGCAGTAACGAAAAAGCCGCAGCGTTGGCGACTGAAGCTTTCAAATTTTATCTGGACCGCCTACTACTGAAACAGCCCGGCATGCTAATTGAGTTGTGGCAACCGTCGGTAGTCTGTATTTGAGGACGTCCTACGTTTTTGACGTTTCTGCGACACGACTCACCCTGGTATTCGAGTTTTGACAACATAACGGTAAACGAAAACAAACGCACATATAAGCTTTACAACGGATTTTTCAACGGTTTTAACAAGCTGGAAATCTCAAGGATGTATAAATACGGGAGCGTTGGCTCACAAACAGTATTCAACCCTTACAGCTCACAGAGTGTGAACGGAAGATTGAAGAACAAAGACAGCCTTCTAGCATCTAAGTTACCCTGTTCAAGATGGCCAAGACTACATTGCTGTGCATTGCCGCTCTTCTCTTCGTTGTCTTCAACCTCGCTTACAGCAGACCAGGTCAGTCAGTATAGGAACACATTTTAATGTTTTGGTTGAGAGCATATATTTGAAGGGTTTTTCAATGGTGGCTACAAAATTCTAAAATCTTTGCAAAATTTTGCTCCAGCCTTCTTGCTCGAAATCCCAAGTTTCACCAATTAGTGCTCAAATGGTTCAGTATTCTCGCAAAAAAAGTGTTTCTGTGTTATATTTATTTTAAAACATTATACAAAGCACTTGCAAATATATCTGGTTTATATACTTGAATGTGTGTCCCATATCGAAACACAGTTTGGCTTTTATGCAAAATATTCATATAGGTATAATCATTCCAAACATGAAAGAAGGAAAGATTTTTCAGATCTGCTTTAGTACACTTCATTGTTTGTTTGTTTGTTTGTTTGGGTAAAATGAGATAAGGAAATAAAATATTGGAATAGAATAATCAGATTCATTAGCAGCAACGGTACTTTCAGATAGGTCTACTATTTTGGGAGAGGCGATCTTTTGATCAGCAGAAAATTAAAATTTGTATCAGTTGCTCTCAGATGTTCTTTGCTAAATGCCCTGTGTTTTGTCAGAAGTGTAGCAAATTGGTAGCAAACTTAAAGACACTCAAAACCTTGAGGTATCTTTGTTATGATCAGGGATTTCAGCTTGAAACATGAATATACTTGTGTTTATCTCGTTTACAGATTATTTTAAGCGGCGCTATCCTGACTGGAGAATGAGACAAGAAGATTGTAAGGAATTTGCGTTCTTTTATTTTCATTTTCATATTACTTAAAAATAAATTTGCTTTTCCATATTTTATTACAGTAATAGGGGAACCACAAAATAATTTAGTTTTCCATAGTTTACGAATTCATTTTATTGGTCAGTAATTAGTGACTATACAACAGACTTTAGACAAGTTCTTTTTGTTCCATTTTCATTCCTCAGATCACATGCGCCGAGTTCAGCGAAGGAATCGCATTTTTAACATGAAGAGGAACTGTAAGTTTAAAGACGTTGTAAATATTGCCATTCGTGAAGATCATTGCTTCCTATAAATGCAAACAGTTTTACTTTTATTAATTCACTTGTGCAGTTGGCTTTCTGGGACAGTAATATTTGTAAACACTATACCGGATCGATAAATTTGATGTTGTTGTACTAAACCATAACGGGTATAGGCCTTCTGTTTACACTTGGAAAAACTTCCCCGTCAACCTTTTGGTGCCATTCGGAACGTAAGACGCATTGATTTCAAAGTGACATGCCACAAAACAGATAAGCTTTTGTTTATGTGCAGTGAAACACTGTTCCTGTATTACACTGACTTACACTGACTGTAACACAACACTCGTGTGTCGTCACGAAAGCTATCCGGTAATGTGTGCTTAAGGTGTGTTCCTTCCTGGTACAACTAGTGTATGGTAAAACATAGTGTCAGAATTTCATTGGATATGCATGTAGATTATGTTGCTGAAAGTCGTTAAATATTCCTTTCATAGTTTTTATAATTATTGTAAAATTAGTTTCCTTATTTTTCGTTTTGTTGTGTGTAAAGCATTTATTTTAATTTGTGCTAGTGTTTTATATCAATTAAAGGATCGACAAGTAACATAAATGTTTATTGCTGTTGTTGTTGTTGTTGTTCTAATAAATAAATTAAGTTTGTGTGCAACGAACACCTTGCGTGGACGTGCCACTCATGGATTGTTTGTTGCCGCCACAGATGAAGCCTGCCTGGACGATGAAGGACTCTCATGCGCCGAATACGCAGCTGAAGGACAGTGCAAGGATTTGGTAACATCTTACGCATGCGCGAAAACCTGCGATAACTGTAAGTTACATTTTGGGAAACACAGGTTATCAGGGTAATGGGAAAATGTGCAGTGTCTTTTATGTTCAGTCTTTAAAGCTGATCTATTGGGCACGTTTTGTGAATATACCAATACTGAATTAAAGTATATATGGTCTTCGCGTCGACCACAATCAGCACCACAGTCCACAGTCAGTTTATTAACATAAAATTTGTCTCAACACAGCAAACGAAATAAAAACAAAACAATTCACTCTGTCAATGAGAAGCGTTATAGGACAATTGGTTTGTCTGACTTTCACATAAATAAAGAAACAGACTGTCGAAGCTAGACCATTGCTACTTATGCTAGTTTAGTGGGCCAAAAGCATTCAGAGTAATGCTTGCATTATTGTAGAATTTTTTGCTCCGTTGCTCCAATCGAAACTAAAAAATAACTGCTATCCAGTCCAGCTGTATAAAAACAGATGTTTGATTAGTTCCAGTAAGCGTCTAAAGCGAGCAAATGCTCAGCGTTGTTCGATTTATAAATGCGCAATTTACCATGGTCAAAACTGCGTGGAACGTTGTCATGCAATATGAGTAATGGGCCATGTTAGATATCAAATTTAATGAATTAAAAATATTTGCTGAGCTTTGCTTGAACATTTTAGTGGCTTAGAAGGTTGAGCAGTAAGCAGTAGCAATTTAGTAGGAAAAAAGGATAATTGGCAAAGGACTAATTGAAACTCCAAGCTCAAGTAACAAGACCAAGGGATTATTTTTTTCGTTTCCAAACTTATTTCCACATACATTCTCGTCTGCTATTTCCACATGTTCAAGCACGATTTTGTATGTATCAAACTTAATTGCTTTTCTTGCTGCCTATAGGCTGCGCTGATAAAGCATCAAGCGGATATTGTCATGCCAACAAGGGCAAGTGCGACGACGACGCAGTCTATGATGTCTGCGAAAAGACTTGTGGCTGTTAATGAGGTTAGTCTTTGAGTGTAGGCATCCAATGGTTGTTGTGTCGCACTTACTCTTACTTACAGTCTTTTAATCACTGCTTTAGGGATCTATCATTTTTACCGGCGGAAAGGGGGGGGAGGGAGACTGGAGATTTTTAGTTTGTGAGTGTCAATTTTTTTTTTTATCCCGGCGGCCTCCGAGCTGGAAAAAAAATTTGACACCCCCTCCCAAAAAAAAACCCCCAAACAAAAACAAAACAAAAAAGCAATTATTACTATAAAAACATAGCTGCGAATTTTAATACTCAGTTATGATAGATATGAAAATTTGGAAAACTTCTTTTGAGTTATTTATTTGTTTCTTAAAATTTACAATCTGATCGTGAAACAATTACAATGAAATCAAATGGCGATTCCTCATCGGTTGACGAATACTCTGGAGCTTGTACTTCAATCATGTCCTTCCACAATCTCGATTTCTGTTGTTAAATGCTTTTGAGCAATTTCAACTTCTTCAGATGAAGGTGATGATGCTTCTATAACTGTAAGATGAACGGCATTGTCAGAAAAAGCTTTCAGAATGGTAGTTTTACCACTGGAGACGAAGTAGAGTTTGTTCCCTCAGCAATGACTGCAACTGGTTTTGGAAGACTGGCTGGAACCTGATACAATCGGCACTGACATCTAAACTATGTTTGTTAGAGTTATAAGTACTGATGTATTGAGAAATGAATGAAGACGGACAAATTTTACTTGTTCTAACTATAAAAATATATAACATTCCAGAAAACTAAGTGCTGTAGCATTACCGTCTAAGTAGCTGATAACACGTTTTGATAATTTATTCAGTACAATTGCAAGGGAAAAATGTGACCCCCGCTCTTCAGTTAGAGCAGCAAAAAACAAAATAATGTGATCCCCCCACAACATGCATCTCCAGTCTTCCTCTACCGTAATAAATAATAAGTCCCTTTCGTTCCTGATCTTCTAGAAGCTCCAGGTTTGAGTATCATTATGATTGTAATTACACGGGTAATGGGAGGCGCTAACTGTATAAAACGTAAAAAAATGTCAAAATTTTCAAGATAACAAAATAGAAGTTGTCGGACCCGACATGTGTGTTGTGAAAAATGTGCCGTTCATTTTCTCGCACAAACATACACTGTTGACACTGCATTCATATTTCCTTTCCGAATGTTGTACAGATGGTAGTGAAATACTGAGATCGAAAAGTGTAATCAGCTTCGATCTATTTTACACTACCAAGCAGACGATGAGGCCCAGGTTAGGTTCTGTGTCGCCCTTTGTTTCTTGTCGCTAACGATGTTAGTTTGGGTAGCTATCTATATGCTTGTGCTGTTGGGGAAAAATGTCTGTACGTTTCACACACACAAAACGTACCACACACACATGCATGTATGCATACACACACACACACACACACACTCGCTCTCTCTCTCACACACACACACACACACACACAGCCACAGACACTTCTTGACCGTCTTTTCTACTGATAAGCAAAAATGAAATAATACAGCGCGCGAGAGTAAGAGCAGCGTTTTCTTTTTTGGCAGTGATCAAGACAATCTGCAATTTGCTGACCCCGCTGCTTTCCTCTTCTCTCCATTAATCTGCTTTCAATTTTCTTTTGTTTAGACTCACACTCCAGGGAATGTTCAAAGAAGACAGTTTTCTGTATGGCAGTTAATGTACTTCTCTTTAGGAAATAAACTGTAAATAGCTGAACGTTCCACAACAACTGAAACAATCCTTTCAAGTTTTAAATCTAGCCAAACTTGTAACACGTAGCCAAGTAAATGTGAAATAAAGGTACAAATCGATCTCACTTTAGCTGTTTTTTCTTTCACTATAGATTGATGTCGTGCTGCGGCATTTCAGCCTACAGCATTAATTTCGAAAACTGCATTTTTACTACAAATTATTGCGCTAAGACAGCTCACAGTGTACAACCTCAGTCAATAACCCTCCTCTGATGTCGATCGTTCGAAGGAAAAACAAGAAACTAGTACTAATATATTCCGACTACTTAAAAAACGTTTTGCCGAGTCAATTGCGCAGGGAATAAAAACTCTTGTGATGATTTCAGGGTTCGACTTTCAAATTCCATGACTTCACACAGGCTTATACATGAATAACATTGAAAAAAAAAAATTTCAGTTGCTCTAAAAAGGAGGGTCGGCCGGCTTATACACCAGGACTTACGATATGAAAAATATCTCGGTTTTGCTATTTTCAAGCACAGTTGATGCTTGTGGTGAAAAATGATTGATTTCGCATTAATCTGAAATTTACACAATTCAGTGTTTTTTTCTCAAACTTTTAAACCGGAAAACTCACTTCTATTCGAAGCTAAAAATTCCATGACGCAAAATATAATTCCACGACTTTTCAGGCCTGGAAAACAAATTTCAAAAATTCCATGCCTTTCCAGGTTTCCCATGACCTGTATGAGCCTTGTGAATTGTATCCGAGATGGACTCACTTTCGCTTCGCGTTCCTTTACTTTGTCTTTGTTTGGGCTGTGTATGGTGGAAACATGAAAGCTTCTCGTTCGATTAGGTTATAAAACAAATAAGTCCATTTATAGCTAACTGGTCTTTCGGACGACACTCTGCCTTTGGCTGAAAACTTCCCATTTCTTCTGGAAGCATCGCTTCTCAGGACATGTAGTATCTTTTTCAAGTTTTCTCATCTCTCAGCCGCGGGCACAAAGATATTCAAGTCGCCAAAAAGGGTTTATTTACTACTTTTATTAATTTAAAACTATATGTCACTAAAGCTTGATCCACCCTGTTTTGTTCTAAAATTTCATCCGAGTTTCGAAAGCACATTTCTATCGGCTGCTAAAGTATACACGTGTTTCTACAAATAAAGCTGTTGTTTTGAATCAAAATGACTGGGTTCACTAAATAAACACATCTGGTATCACTTTTAAAGGATTATTAAAATAGGAAATCTTTATTAAAGTTTAAAGGCTTCGTTTGATGCCGATGTCTCAATCCCCGTCTCAATCATGCAATTAATGCTTCCATCTTGCAGTTTAAATTTTAGAATTTTGATGACATAACGCGAAAACAATATCTAACGTGTTTTAAAATTAGAATAAAATTGTTTATCGTCTTTTCTTTCAATTTTGAAAAGACTTTATACATATTTCACTCGTATAAGACCACTTCCACAACTCGCCCCAGTGGCCATCAACAGTAACTTCAAGTCGAGGTCAACTTCTAAGTTCTCATACATTTGCTCTATTTCTGTCTTGCTGGCCGCGATTCACAAGTTTTTGTTCGTGGCCACTGGATGAAAATATGCAAGTGGTCCATAGCTTTTGCATTTAAACTTATTCAGTCACAAAACCGCTATAGTTAGGTAATGGTCTGCAGGTGTAGGGAAAGGGCTTTGAAGTTTTCATTTGTTCAGGACCGGACCGTTACACAACCATACAGGACAAATTAAAAAATACCAAGACTTTCCAGATGATCGGCTCTTGCGTGCTAGGAACGCCTGACTGAATTGATCATATGGCACCATCCCAGAATGCCGCGCGAGCACAAACTGGTCTCAAAATGGCCGCCATTTAAAATTTCAGTCATTGATAGTTCTAAGTACTATCAAAATTCATTATCTTTGAATACCTTTATTAGCTAAAGTTGTAGATGGGCTAAAAAGCAACTTCTTTGTCGAATGTACTTACCAAAAATTGTTTTTTCATATTTCTATTTACGGAATTCGTTTCTTTAGCAAAATGAGAAACAAACGGCAATCGTTACTAATTTCGCAGTGCGTTCTGGGGTGGTGCGTTTTTGGCAGACCTGAAAGCGCGCGCTGATTGGCTTACTTCAAGCACGTGATAAATGTCCGATCACCTGGTAGATGAACAGTGCTAAAAACATACTCGGCCAATTGTGCTTATTTTGTTTATTTTGTCCAAAACATTTCTCGCTCTGTTCCAAAGGAATAGAATTTCCGAAAGCTTTGTTCGTTAGTCCTCTTACCAGAGGCAACTAATCTGATTGGTTGGTTTTAGTATAACGTGGTTCACTTTCCGGGAGCTGATGTCTCCTGTCCTTCAAACACTCCATACTGCTGTTCCACACTGTCCCAGGCCATCTTGCCACGGATCAGATCACTTACGATTTGAGGTAGTTGGGCCAACTGGAGTAAAAGACAAGCAAATCAGTTTCTATAGACTCGTTATTGTGACTTTAGGAAACTCAATGAAAGTGAGCGAGAGTGGGCCAGCCACTACAACCTTTACTCGTCACATTTCAAGGGGGCTTAACTAACGCGGAAATTTCAGAATCAGGAAATCGCTTGGCGTGAACTCTATTAAAAGGATTTCTTGATTTTTAACTGCTGATACATCTACAAATGATTATGTGAAAGCCTGTTAAGGAACAAACTTGGTCCCCTGGTAAGGATGCAAATTAAAATAAACGAAAATAAAGTCAGTGTTCGAGAAATTGTAAACCATTATACAAACAAAATAAGAAAATCGTGAAGCAAACAGAGTCTTCTTGCAAAGCATTCTAGTCTTTGATTGTTTTTGGGAAGAACCTGTACTATAAAGGCAATGCTAATGTTTTATTTTAAAACAAAAGTTGTTTTTCAGTTAAGGGCCACCTCGCTAACTTTACTCCTGTTCTGCAGAATTCCGGAAACAACAGTCCTTTAACTAATATTACTGCAATTTTATTAATAGAAAAAGAAATGGGATTCCCGCTCTTCACTCCGGATTACCAGTCTTCTCTTAATTTTTGTTGTTTTTAGGTGTTAAAAAGCTAGGAGTTGATATATATTAGGTCTGGACGTAAGTAGAGTTGAGCCGGGAAAAGGGGACGAGAACATGGAAAAGAAAGTCCGGCCGATAGACCAGTTTGTCCATCTCCCCGACTGAATGCCGGTTTCTTACCTCCGCTCTGATTTGTTTCGTGGTGTTTCTCTCTCGCAGAGTGGCTGTGTGCGGTTCTTTGTTAACGGTATCAAAATCTACCGTTATACCAAATGGAATTCCAATTTCATCTGTTCTTGCGTACCGTCGGCCAATGGACCCACTGGAACTATCCACTTTGTGAGAAATATCTAACGACGTCAACAACTCCGCTGAAAAGGGCAGAAGAAAATATATGAAGCAAATCAAAACCAACGACTCTTTGTTTGACAAAGTCACAGCTGGGGGGAGGGGGCGACACCAGCCATACAAAACTCCATTCTCTGTAGATGAACGCAGGGACAAACGAGGCAACATGTTACCGTCACAAAAAACTGCTTCATATGCATCATAATTTTGCGTGATAATTGTTGTCACTGGATGACAGAATTTAGGTACTGTAAATATGTTTTTCACTACGATGTGTGTCATGTCCGAGCCACAACAACGACAGCAACAACGAATAGTACTGCTGTTTGTGTTACAATCTCTTGTTCACGGCAAAAGTAAAGTATCCACTTGCAGAAATATTGATTTGCTGGAAGGCGTTAGTCGTGCAGGCAGTATGTGCCTACATTTACGATTCTCTAAAAGGAAACATGAAGCTATTAAAATTTTTTTTTTTGTATCATTCCATTCATTTACCACAAAATCACCACTCGTCTCTCCAAGACCGTCAAACGGTGTTCTAAAATGTGGAGGAGGAAGAGACAGTTACACGTACAGTCAAACCAGTCAATAAAGCCTTATTTATACACAACAAGCATATAATCGTTTAAAAATAATAAGAACAAAAACAATAATAATAAAAACAAGAATTAGATACTAAAGAAGACACTTGTTTAAGGATAGGAGTAAACGAAATATAGAAAAACCATTTCGGATGTTTGAGCCAAGTTGCGTTACAAAACTGAAATATACTCACAGAGCTGCTTGACGAATGGATCAAAGTCCTTGTTTTTACTGAGAGGAAGAACGGAACACTTGACTGGCGCTACAACTGATGGAAGAGACAGCCACTGCAGAGAAAAAGAAGAACGGGACTCGTTATGGAACAGTTCAAGCTATAATCACTACAACGGGAGGCGAAACAGACAGATAATGTACGGAGCAAGACGAAGGAACTCGTTATGGTATAAGTGAAGCTACCATCACTATATAATGGCGGCGGACAGT
>JANSTQ010147581.1:0-12107 GCA_026167885.1 Bergia puertoricense
TAGTAGTAACAGTAGTAGTAATAGTAGTAATAGTAGTAGTAGTAGTAGTAGTAGTAGTAGTAGTAGTAGTAGTAGTAATAGTAGTAATAGTAGTATCTTAGACCTTTTGTTTGATCTTCGCCCATTGGGAATTTCATGTTCAGCACATGTGCGAGCTTTTGTAGAGCGGCGCCTTCCGGCTGATTTAATTTTGGTAGTTGCGTTTCAATGAAAATATATATGTTGTTGATAATTCTAAATCATCTGAAAGAGCAAGAGAGAATTCTGATTTTAAAGCCGTATTGTGGTGAAGAAAAGGTTACTGTCTAAAAAATGTAGCTTTATAATGTTTTATTCCGACCCATCTATTTTTATATTTTTTGGATAAAGCTTTTTTATCACTATAGTGGCTAAGAGTGCTTGCATCAATGACAAAGCCAATTGCAACTAGAACATACTGTAAATAAACTAAAAACTAAAAATGTGATTGTATATACATTACGTTTAATTAACTGAAAGTGAAACTGCTCTTATTTTAGGTTTAAAGAAGGTAATATTCTCGACAAAGATGAATTTAGATACAACGAGACCCTATATTTGCCGCATGTCACTGTAGCTTCATCTGGACGTTATCGATGCCGAGCAGTCAACGAGTTTGGATCAGAGTTCTCTGAATTTGCCGAGTTGTTGGTATTAGGTAAGTATAAATATGGTGTAGTTAATCCATGCAAGTGCTTTATTCTTCAGCTGAGAGTGACGTTTTTAGCAAAATAGTCTGGCACCTCGGTTCTTTTCAGAATGTAAAACTAAATAATAATAATAATAATGATAATACATTAACAAATATTATTACTATGATTATGATTCTCATAAACTCTACAGTTTTCTCAAATCTGATTGGTGTTTAACCTCTTAGTATTGCTCGCTAACTTGTCTGTAAACTTTACAGTTACACTAAACCTGTTATCGGATGCTATCCAGTTACAGATTTGTAATGAATCAATGACAGTCTGACTTTTCAGCTCATGAGTTAACTACAGTAGTTGCAATATTCTTAAATATTTTTTATCTTAAAAGATAAATTAGTAACAGGATTTTTTGTCGACCAGTTCTTTATGAAATCATATTCGTGATGAGCAAATCGGACTCCTTCTTCACGATCATCCATCTTTTTAATTTGTTTTCACTCTGCTGATTACAGATCAAGTTTGATTAATGTTATGTATAATGGTTATTTAACTGAGTTGAGTGCAATAATTTATTTGGTTTGAAAATACGCGCTTGATTTGGAAATCGAACGAGCGCGCAGTGTGGAAGTATGGTTTGTAATGGTAATCAGATATTTTTGAATGCGATTTGGCCGGATAAATCGCACGCGTAAATTTTTCCAAGACTAACAAAATTGAACGAGCGAAGCTCGTCTTAATTGTCTTGCTTTTCCTTCCAAAACCTCTTTAGAGGTTCTGAATTCTTTATCCCTTGAGATGGAAAACGGATAGCTCTTTTCTTTCAAGTGCCTGTCAAGGGAGGCGAACATTACACGAAGACTGTCCGGCTCGTAGTCTTCGCCATTTTTGTTTTTCACTTCTGCGTAAAAGCTTCAAGGACTTTGTTCAGCTCTTGCGGCTCGAACTCTTCAGTCAACTCTTCAACTCTTCAAACCCCGAACTTCTTTCAAAGAATTGAAAACCTTCAACCACTGAGTATTACTTCTCTTTGTGTTGTCATTTTTGACTTGGTTTCGCAGTTTGTTAATAAAATGTTCATCAGCACTGCCAAATCTTTCGAGTTGTTCACTGATTTACACCCGCCATTAAAACGCCGGGACGTTTCCCCTTTCTAGCAGCTGTATTCTGATTGGTCAGGAAACAATGGGGGAAGTAAAATCAACCAATCAGTGATTGTTTTCAATTATCTGCACTGTGATCTCAAATTTTTGCCCTGATTTCATATATTTGTACTGCGATTTGTAATTAATAGCGATGCTCTCGGCCAACGAGAATGTAGGCATTTTTTGCTATTATGTGATTACATACTGAAATTGCACGACACGAAGTTAAATTAAAAATTGGTTTTATCCTTTTTGAAATCAAAGTGTAAGCTGACTATTTAGTTTTGTGTCATCTGTTTTTTTCTGTAATTTGCAATAAGGACATCAAACGTCACTTTTTTACTGCGTTGTGATTGGCTGTTTCAACTTTTTTTTGGATTGGTTGTCCAAAAGAGAACGATTAATTCTGTAACCACCGTTGATGAGAACCAATCAGATTGCAGAAATCACCACTGATTTCAAAATTGTCACAATTAAGAATTTAATAGTTGTTAGTTGAAAAAAATTTTAATGCATGACACTCCGGGAAAATAATTAGTTGCTTGCTTCATAGAACCAACTATGGACACCTGTAGCTCAACTCCATCAAACAATACATTGAGTCTGCCAGACGGATGTGTTGTCAACGGTTCTGGAAATGTAGTTGATCTTGGAAGGTGTGCTCGCATCCCATGTCTCAGAAATGATACGGAACAAAAAGGCAGCTGCAACGACGCATTTGCACTCTGTTGTAGCGCCAAGGCGTATGTTCCCGTCAAGATAAGATGTCAGAACAGTGTAGAGCTTGAACTGACTAAAATCTCTGAATGTGGATGCTCTCAATGTCGAGTAGCAGACAGTGTGATACTGATGGGAATTGTTGTTGGTGGACCAAATGAAATTCCTCTAAAATACGGAAGTCTTTTGGTGAATGGGAAGCGTGTGACCCGCACTACATCAACAGGAACATTTACTCTTAAAGTAGAAATGGACGTAAAAAGATTAGCAGTTACGTTTCAGGATAAATACGGGCCTCTAGAAGAAACAACAAAAGTGTTCCATATTAGCGAAGATGGACTTAGTACCTTTTACAAAGTCCATCTTTCAGAAAAACCCCAGCCTGTTGTTTTTAATGCAACTAAGTCCCTACAGCTTGACTTAGGTAACGCGCCCGAAAAGCCAAGTTTTGGCGAGGTCGAGGTTCCGGAAAATTCATTTCTGAGCGAAGATGGAGTCCCTTTTGCTGGACAGGCCAAGGCTCGAGTAGCAGTCGTTGATCCGCGAAACGAAACAGATATGATCTCTGCACCCAGTGACTTTACAACCCTAACAGAAGATGGAGAAGAACAGATGTTATTGTCGTCTGGGATGATCACAGTTAACTTTGAAGATGAAAACGGACGACATTTGGACATAGTAAAACCTCTGAAGCTATACGTTGATCCAGAACAAGTAAATATTACTTTAGATGAGAATGGGAACACGACAACAAAGCTGTGGTGGCTAGACAAAAAGAGTGGCAAGTGGAGAGAAGCTTCAAACATGTACGGTACAAAGGAGGGTGACAGACGACGGAAACGTAGCACAAGACTGTTTTTAGTGACAAATATCACTCCTGATATCCTGGCAAAATCAAATGTTCTGAATGTAGACACAGAAGAACGCACATGTTACGCCGGGGTGAAAGTTGATGGATTGTCAGAAGATCAAGACGAGTCTGCCCTGGTTACTGTTATTGGGAGAAATATCGACACAGAAAGAACTTGGGGATACATTGAGAAACAAACAGACAGCAGAGGGAAAATCTGTATTGAAACACTTTGTAATAAGAAAGCGTTCGTACAGGCAACATTTCAGGCTCGTCCCTTACATCCAACCTCCTCTATCGATAAGTTCCCAAGTGAACTTAACATCCAGAAAATAAAACATCGAAATGGTCACGAATTGGCAGTGAGATCATATAGTTATTTCGCTAAGACAGACGTTGATATGACGGAAACCTGGAAAGGTCCAATTTACTCATCTGCAACTAAGAAATCTTGCTTTGATGGAAACAAGCAGCATGAATTGATATTTTCGAAAGAAGCCAGAAGGAAAGACTATTTCCTCCATATTCGAAATGATGACAATGGTAACGACCCGTTGTATTGGTATCCACGTACAGGCTATCATTGTTTTATCAAGGCTGTTGTCAACAAAACAGGTTCCGGAGATAATCAGATGATGGTGATCGCCGAGAGTTACGTATACGATTCTACCGATGGCCAGTTCCATCAAGCTGGTTACACCATGACGAAAACGCAAAACACAGCAGGAAACATGACAGCTGCTTGTCTTGAGTACAGGTGTAGCACACCTAATGACATAACATTTGTTTCTGTCACAGTCTTAGCTTGTAACCATTTAAAAAGCTACGTGAAATCTTCAACAGTCAATGGCTATTCTCCCAGCAAATGCGGATACGACATTTCAAGTCTCAAGCCTGTCTCTGCATCAAAGCTAAACTTCTGTGCTCCTATTTATGCTCATGGAGCAGATACCGGCGTGTATGCAACACAATCAAGACGCGCAGCAGTGAAAAAAGAATGCGAAAATGGATCGGAAAATGACAACGGTAATAAAATAAGTGACACAGGAGCGACTGTAGAGTTTGTGTGTTCATCGTAAAGTTTACTATTTCGCCAACATACTAAAGGCAAAGAAACTGGTGTACGATTTAACTAAACATTATAGTACCTTGTTTATGTTTAAGTATTGCTAGTGTTGAAGGCCTTGCCCAAAGACTATAAGGTAAACATATCAAGAAATGGCCATTGTTAGGGTTGAAGAAGTGAAATCTGTATGCTGAGACCAAGGCATTACCGCTTGCAAAATATTTTCTTTTGATTTTGTTTAATTTTCAAAGTCGGTTTGTTATTAATGTTGTCACTTTCAGTACAGTAAAACCCCGTGTATAAGAACTTAGAATTTAAGAACCTGTTAGGCTAAAATTTTCGATTTAGACCCCCTTTACATAAGAACCTGTTAAGGCTAGAATCTCAAAGCAGGTTCTTATTTCATCAAATAGAGTCAAGTTTTATTTAAGTCGTAAGTTACATTCAGTGTAGCTTTAGAGTGCATATAGGGTTTGTATAAGTGCATACACTGTCATTTTGGAGATAATTTGTGCATAATTTATATAAATGATATACCACACCTACCGAAAATGAGTCGCTTTTTTCTTAAGAAAATAAGAACCTATTTAAGAACCTGTTTAGCCTAATTTCCTGGTAAGCACCATTTACATAAGAACCTGTTTAGGCTAACTTGGGAAAACCTAAGTTTTCATACGCGGGGTTTTACTGTATCTTATTTTATCATAATGCAGAAGTGATGTCACTCGTTAAGGTCAAAGCCGCTCGCGGTATAGATCAATATTTTAACGGCAAAGAGAAATTCACTCACACACCAAGAATAAACTGATTGCCATATGAAACGTTTTCTTATTATAAGACACAATAGAAATGAACAAAGCAACGAATATTTTCATCTCGTGTAGAGCGTAACTCGAGATATTTCCAACTATTATTCCAAAAATTTCACTTCTCGAAGATTTTCCGAAGTTTTTCTGAAACAGCTAGCTGGCCAGACAATATGGTTGGGTATTTTTACCCAGTCAGTTGTATTGCAGACTAATAATACCCATCATTAATTGCTGATAGCTGTCAATGAGCTATAAAAGTAACGGGAATAATAGTATGTGCATGTAGATTGCTGGTTTCTGGATTCATAGTGTTAAAATGAATTTACCCCACCGAAACAACGCGGCGAAACTTAAACTTGACGTTTCAACAACATCACGTTGTCTTTTTCAAGATGGCGACTGCATTAAATTACATGACCACGCTGGTCATATGACAGGAGACTAAGCAACGCGGGCGCGCGACCATACACCGCAGGCACCCGGCCCTCAACCACGATCGCGCCGTGTTGTTTCTATGGGATAAATTAATTTTAACATTAGGAATAATAGTAGTTTATTGCACCACTTCATAGCCACAAAATATTTATTTCTTTAACTGAACAATGATGTTATTAACGTACTACAGTGAGCGAAATTTATTAAATCGCTCGGTACAACGTCCAAGTTTTAGCCTTGGTATTTATGTGAGTTCTGGTCACCGACAAGTAGGAATAGCTATGCTTCAGTAACAACTGTGCCAGCAGATATTTCGTATTGTAGAGATCCCGAACCCTTAGCTTTGGCTCAAATTCTGCAGATTTACGTACAGAACAGTCCAGAAGGAAGACAAGCTTAGCACTACTGAACCCTGAACTATAATCGAGATTAGGATAAACAATTATGGGCGCTCTCCTTTACACAGACTATAAGATCAGCTAGCTACTCAGGCATAGAAACCCAAGCAGATTTATAATATACATATAGCAATGAGGTGTCATGTGCGGCATTTATAACTGAGTTTTCTTTGCTTTTAATGTCCTATACCTCTGTCTAGAGAGCAAGAACAGAAAACTCGAAATGCTAACTAGTTCTGTTGTCTGTTCTGATATTACAGTTATAAAACATTTTGAAGTCTGCACAGACAGCGATATATAGGGCAAACTGCTGATATAAATACAAATACTTAAATTGCATTTACAAACAAAATACTTTTGTTTTGTTCAGATTTACGCTGTATCGGTATTAGGACGATGTTTTTACTTGTGGAACTAAGGTGATAAGGTTTGATCATCTTTTGAGCATTCCTTTAGGTAAAAATTAACTAATTTCCTTTTTGGAAAGGCTCAGATCTGAACAGTGTACGGTAGCCGAAATAGTTACAGTGATACGTGTACTGTGATAAATTGGAATTGTTTTGTGATGGTACCTTTTTACGTAAATTGTAATATACTTTGCAGCATTTTTCAATAAATGAACTAAAATACCGAGAAAAGCGACATAGCTTATTATACAAATGCTTTGCTAGCTCTTTTAATGGGAAAGTTTTGGACGGCAACAGATAGACAGTGGCCAAATAAATAACCGGGAAACATTACAACAGAAGGCAGGGACGGATTTAAGGGGGGCGGGGGAGGAGAGTGGTGACAGGTCCCCCATTCGTCTGCAAGTTTGCAAACGTTTTCTAAGAAAAACACTAAGAAATACCTCCTTTTGAGCAGATATCGTTTTCGGCCCCCCTTTACAGAATTTTGGTTACTCGTCCCCCCCGTTCTAAAATTGGTGGATCCGCCCCAGGTTTCAGATTATCGAAGATGGGGCTGATTTTCCTTGCGCTAAATAACAACAGGACTTTTTGGCGAGAGGATGAATGGGGTGAACCGTGGGCAGAGGTAGGAAATGGCTTATTGTCTTTTGACCTATTACGGAGAGTTGTATCAAGGTGTGACCATTTTTAGGAACGTTTCATGCGGCACTCGAGTGGAGACATTAAGTCCGGGTCGAACTTCAGACGCAACGAACTAAACTGTTGTTTGGGTCGATCTAATCTGAATAAAGTTTGTCTCCCCGATGTTTTGAATAAAACATTCACTCTTACTGATGTGGAATAAACAATTTTACTTATACCTTTATTAACTTTCCACCATTTGTTTTTGGTATATTTGTGTGTGTGTTTGTGTGTGTATGGGGTAGGGGATGGGATGATGGTGGGGGAGGGTTAAAATTATGACTTCATTTGCGCCCCTCCCCCACCACACCGGCTAACCATTAATCATTATTTGAATGTGTATATGTGCACAACTGAATAGCAAGAATGAACACATATAAACACTGATGAGATACATTTGTGTACAGTCCAGTTAGAAACGAGAAAGAAATTGTTTGGCGATACTTCCTCAAACTTTCGTGTGAATACAACTTTGAAAAACTTGAACAGATTTCTCTAAGAAGATTAACACAATGACATATCATCGTGCGTGAATGGTTAGATAACACTTTCCTTTGAACATATCCTGATTTTGGTCCTTAAACAAGAAGTTCCCGCAATAAAAGGCCAGGCCGTAATTTTAAAACAATTAAATAATTGTAAAACACAACATACTTGGCGTGTTCATAAGTCCTCTCCAATTAATCTGTTAAATTATATACGAGATTTGAAGTTAAAAGAACAATAAATAAGTAGGTCAGTGGATGAAACTGAGTGAAAACTTAACTAATCTTCGTTAAATTACGTTCACAATTTAAATTTCGCTCCAAGCAACCAGTAAGAATCGATGAAGCGGAAAATTTCTGCCACTGTTCCTTACAGTAAATGTATTATAACTCATTTAGACTGTATGTGTTTGTATGTTTATGTTAGTGCGATTTAATTATTCTCTGTAAGATCGACCAAATCATATAAACTCTTTCTCGGCTGTCAGGTCTGGTTTACTGATCCTTTAGCCCATTATGGTTATTATAGGAAGCCGGTATCCTTCAAACATTAATTTTCTCTTTTCTTCCTGGTCCTTAACCCTTTACGATTACTGCAACAACTTGGAACCTTCACAGAAGTTACCGTTAGACTACCTCACTTGTAATTAATGAAATTTCCAAGGATAAATAGTGAGTTGTTGTCAAGGTTTTTGTTGTAGAATTAGAGATGTTCATTCCACTACGTTGGTGGAACGTCTGGTCATTCCCTTTTATAGCGGAACTTCCTGCTTACAATTTTTACCACAGTGAGATTAAAATTTGGTTACCGAAACTACCTAATATAAACGAATCAAATTTCTTCTATCCAGAGTCCGTTATAAAATGTTTAAAAATAAATGCTTGCAAGAGGTCAAAGGTCGTAAAGCTAATCCCCACAGCGATGGGACCTTTGATCCAGTTCATGCTTAGTCCTTTGTACAGACCAGTAATGAGTCCCTCGGTTTGGTACACATACTTAGCAGTACTCCACATGTGTCTGTACTGTGGAGGAGGTACATCATGAAGTCCCGCCGTTTGCATGCGCCGGCGAATGATATCTAAGGGATATGTTGCCGACTGTCCGAATAGCCCCGCACAAGCCCCAAAGGCTAATCTATGGTGCGGGGCAATGGGTTTCCCTTGTGTTAGGTCATTGTATGTCTTCTTGCAAGTTTCATAAGTAAAGAAGCTGATGCCCGCGTAAGGGACGATTCCTACAAGTGTTGGTACGTAACCCCGATAGAAGGTCCTCCAGCCCTCATCCTTGTAAATTCGCACAAATATATCCCGAAGGCTACGGTATCTGGAATGGGAAACAAAACACCATGTAATGAGTTTACTGCAGGCCCCTCTCAGCCAACTCAGTAAAAACGCATATTTACAAATGTATGTCAAAAGGGACAAATAAGATATTTCTTGTTTGTACGTTAATTGGCATTGTGATTACTATTATTTGATTGAAGGATCTTTTCCTCTATGATTTGAAGATTATGTTCATAATCGATGTTAGGTTCCGTGGAGCCAAGAGTGAGTGATAACTGAGATGGCAGATCACGCCAATTTCAACATGATGCACAGTTTGTTAAGATCTGAATGAAGTTTAGCCTTGGATGATGGGCTAAACAACTGTAAACATGCCAAATATTACGAAAAGAATGGTAGTTATTTAGATGAGTTCGTGGAAAGTTTATTGTACATGTATGCAAGAGAAGGAGAGGCACAATCCATTGCTTTTCTCGCATTTTAGAGCATTGATTCATCAAGAGAAACGTGTTATTGAACTTTGAATCAATGGAAATCTTGTGTGAGTAACTCAACAGGCCTGATTTCACCTTATATTTCCTGCTTGCAAAAGTAACTTTCTCTGAGCCATTTTGAGTTGATCATTTTCCATATCCAAGTGCACTTTCTTTTCTAGAATCTTAACCCTTTCAGCCCCAGGCAATTTATCAACATCTAACTTCTCCTTACATAACTCAAACAAAATAATATAACTGGTAATGAGAAACAAGGAATTGATCAAGTGGAATAAGCTGTGGAAGTTGAAAAGCCAAATTCTCCCAAACTGCTTATATAGAAAGTATGGAGCTCAGTTGGGAGAATTTACCAACACTTCATTTGTCGTGCTTGGGGCTTAAAGGGTTAATCGCTGATTGAGCAGTTTTCAAACAGTTCACATATTGCATTTATAGTTGTCAGTATCTGCACTCCCTGATTATACAATTCACAGAAGTTTTGAAGATATATTCAATTCTTTGTTCAGAAACTGTTGAAGTTTTAAAATTCTTCACTCAGTCCATCATAATCACAAATCAGACAAGCAAAATTGCAGTTTGTTTCCAAGTAGCACTATTGCATTCTGTGTATGATTGTGCTGTAGTCTAATTACATTCATAGTATGACCCTGTGGCCAAAACAATAATTTACTTCAAATCAAGCCCAAGATCCAAAAAAAAGCCAACAAATGTAAACTGAAGTTATTGCTTATGGGCACCAGAGAATTCTGCCAAAGTGGTAAAAAAGACTTGATTTCATGGAAAGTGGAAAGATGAAAGCAACTTAGACCACTTTGCTGTGGCATTTGGCTGACATCTCTTCTGTGTGGTCTAATGTTTGGGGGTTCATTACTTTTGGAAGCCAAAGTATGTTAAGAGATAGATTGCCATTTTTGCACTGGAATCAAGTCAATATCACGTGGATGTACATGTACACTAACTTACTAACAACCAAAACAATTGTCGTCCCCACTTAAGAGGGTCAGTTATTTTCGTGAGGTAATTCATTACTACTGGAGGTCATTACATGTACTTTCGTGACTTTATGGTATGTCCAAGCTTTTCATACTACAGTATATTTCACCAAGTTCATACACCTGATTTGGTGGTGATGATACACACAGTACATTGTACAGTTACAACTATTACATACTTCATTTTCTGTGTAATGGCCAGTCTGGCTCGCACCATGTCCAGAGGATATGTTATGAATGCTGCTGTTATGCCAGCCAAGGACCCGGCAACAAATCTCCTCACCGGTGGAAGGGGACTGGAGGAGAAACATGACTAGTAAACATAGCAGCTGTTACTAAGACCTTACACATATCAATAATTAACATAAAAACTACAATATTGATTTCAATAATAATAATAATAATAATTGTTCAGTAACTGTACTTAATGTCAAGCCCTGATGTATATATATGACTTAAGTTGAAATACAATTTAGGGGTATAAAATTACAAAGATTGTTGAATAGAAAAATGGACACATCAATGGCATAAAACAGCTCACCCTTTTTCACCATCCTTTCGCAGTAACTGTTTGTATTGCTCATGTGCAGTAAACTGTATTGATGCATATGGAACAATTCTCATCATGGTGGCACTGTTGCCACGGAAGAGGCCAGTGAACCCTTGATGTCTAAATGTATCCTTTAACACACTCAATACAGCCTGTAACAAACAACATCTTTGTCAATGACCTGAAACATCAAGAATATCCTGGGGTACCATGGTTCAAAATAGCTGCTGGCTGCCAGTGATTTTTATTTCCGCAATATAACTTTAGATTAGGCATCGGCAAAATTGTTTACACTAAGTCAATTGTGCTTGTTAGAACAAAATTATTTGGCTTCTGAATTGCACTTTGTTGTCATTACTTGATGAGCACTGACTTGATTGATTCATGAAAGAACCTCATCAAGTAGAAATTTAATTTATTATGTAGCTGTACATTGATAGAGTGAACAGAATTCAGGTCCAGAATCAATGTAACAAGGTTTAGTTAATCAAGGTTCAGACAACTCATTTCATTTTAATTTATTCAAATAGTTCCAGTTCCCAGCTACACAACACTAATATGTATGATTTGACCAGTCTTAGTTATGTACAAACTTAACCTCCCAAATACACGTGCACATTAATTTAGTGCCTGAGAAACAGCCAGCAAAAATTTTGGGATGCACAAAACAGCCTAAAACTTCAGGCATATTTTTTGATCATTATTTTGAATGCTGAGTACTAAACAGTATGCTCATGAATGCACTTTAACACTTAAAGTTCTGCAGACACAACAATTTAGTCCTATAACAACATTGATTTTTTATTTTCTTTCTTCTATTCTGGCTTCAAGTGAACATCTATATAACCAAAAACAGACTAAAGTCTTTTTGAAAATACTCTCCAAAAAGGAGTTTAGTTAATTAGTGTTTTTGCATACTCTTGTAAGACCATAGATGTTAAGTGACCCACTGTACAGTTGAACATGACTGCAGAAAAACCTGCATAATTTTGCATTTGAAACCTGCTTAATATCTGATAACATCAGTCAACTACATGTATGGAAAATAAAACTTTATGTTTCTGAGGGTGAATGCCACAAAGTGAGAAGAAATTATGAGAAAAGACGATGAGCAGCATGACCCCAG
>JANSTQ010147592.1:0-12106 GCA_026167885.1 Bergia puertoricense
GGTAGTGGGCGGGGATTTGATTATTCCTTGTTTTTAGCTATGGCAGGGGAATCTCACATAAGAATGGAAACCATTCTTGAAGCTACATGGCGACTGTTCAAAGGCCTTGGAATTAACATCTGGAGAAAGCGTTGAAAAGAGCCTGCGACTAGCGGGGAAGACCACGTGGAATTCAGAAATAGTGGAATGTTGACTACATTTTGTAGGTCAAACTTTCTGTCCTCTCGTTTATTTGTCACTCGCTGAAACAGATCAATTATTACCTCTCATAGGAATGCGAGGTTATTACGAAGATATAAATTATAATAAATAAGATTTCCTTTTTATCTGATTTATTTACGCGATGGAGAGCATTTTTCATTAACTTTGACCAAAATGTCTTGCCGACACAATATAAGCTTCGTATAATCCATTATGTGGTTGAATAATATTGTGTTGTTGTTGTTAACCATTTTATGTGATACTTGTAGGTACTCGTTGGGTTCACGTCGGTGGACGCCTTAGACAAATCGAGGCTGGCCCAGGAGGTGCGGTATGGGGCGTCAACCGCGCAAATCATGTCTACTTCCGTGCTGGAGTGAGCCGGGGAAGACCAATTGGAAGAAACTGGATCCGTATAGGAGGCAAACTCAACCACGTATCTGTTGGCTGTGTTGGTGTTTATGGAGTCAGCAAACGCGGCCAAATTTGGCGTTATGGAGGAAGACGGGGTGTCCGGCTGTTGAGGTGCCACGGAGTAGGTATGTATGGAGTAGATTGTGTTATTAAATCAAAAAGTACCAAAATTTGGTTTAGTTTCAGATAAGTAATAAATTTCTCAAATGGCATTTCATGAGCTCAAATCGTGTAGCTTAATGGATCATCAAGGGACGTTTCTGTCCACGGACAGGGACGTTAAGCCGTTAGTCTAGTCTCTCATTATCCTAACGGGGGACTTAAAAGAACCCACACACTAATCGATAAGAGTAGGGTTACGTTCAGGTGTTGTGGTCTGTACTGTCCTAGTCGCATGCGGCATTTATCCTCAGAAATATTGTAAACTGTGCGGCAGGAATTTTCGCCCTGTAAAATGCAGTTCAACAACATTGTAAAGCCTCAGCAATTCAGCCTCTAGCTGCAATTGGGGTTAAAGTCGACTACACACTTACTAATTACTAACTAATCAATATTGACAAACTTATTTTTTTCCACGTACAGGCATTCACCGCCCAAGGCCAAAGCCAACCGGTACGTTTACATGTGATCTTGCAAACACACTCAATTAAATAACAACCAAATGTTGGTCTGTTTCAGGTCTTCTTTGCACGACAAAGATAACTCGTACATTTTGCCAAATTTTCGAATCAAGAAAAATTCTAAAACATACCAAATCAACTTCAAACAGCACATTTGGGTTTCTTTTTTTCCACTAAAACAGGTCTTTCAAAAGATATCTTGTCTGTCCGGCTTTTAAAAGATTTGTCATATTTTAGTAAACACGCAAACTTTCTGGTTAGGCCGCGGGTACCCAATAGATAAGTGATATTCTCCTTGAGAAGTAAGATTCCTGGAGTGTACTTTTGGAGCTGGATTTAACTGTGAGGTGTTCATAACGGTGCTTTGTCGGGCATGCATTTTTGGGGAAGGTTCTGCGGTTTTTTCTGGCGAGGTTTTTAGGCGAGTTTGAGTGATTTAGGTGGGCCTGTTTAATGTTTGCACTTGTTTCATTTTTAAACTGACGACTTTTATGAAAATACCTATGCCTTGTAGTTGCATATTTTGCAACAGTTACAAGATTACTAATTCCATTTAACTAATTATGTACATTTTCCTTTTTTTACTGCGTTCTGTTGTTGATTCCATCCACTTACATTGATTAAATGTTTTCCCTAGCTCGGTGGACACGTGTTCCAGGTGGATTGAAACAGATTGACACTGGATACACTCGTGCCGTTTGGGGAATAAACCGTCATAATCAGATATGGAAGCTGCGACGCAACAGACGAAGCTGGAGACGAATTCCTGGTGGCCTAATTCAGGTATCACCTGGTGAAGGTGGAACATGGGGAGTCAACAGATATCATAATATCTACTATCGATGGAGTAAGTAACGATTTGAAACAGCCAGGTATTACAAAGAAAATTTCAACATGAAATCAGTATGGAAACTACTATTAGTATCTGTAATAGGACTACACGGTATCCAATTTGGAAATAATTGGATGAAAAAAAATTCAGAGGACAGCAAAAATTGGACAAGGCCGCAGGCCGAGTCCTATTTAGCTGTACCGACATAAAGCCTGTTAAGCTTACTTAATCCATAAAGGAAAACCCTTTCTCCATATGGACTAAGCAAACGCAACGAACTATGAATTATGTACATGAACCTTTGAGAAACACTAATTTTTCATCAGCTATTATATTCCCCGTATATGTGTATTCTCATTTAAATTTATAATTATAATTTCACTTCCCTCTAACTCTGACTTGACAAAGACTAGTATTTATGGTCGAAATATTGCCATTAAATCTGCCCTAAAAGTGATATTGTTGTGATAGCCCTGCATCCAAAATTGTTTATACACCACGATGACGTCTATCACATGCATCTCTCAAGTAATTCAGATATCCAACATCGAGTTGTGCAACAGCTTTTTAATTACGTCGTGTGGTCCTTTGCATACAAATTTGTTTTATTTTCTCACTGTTGCAGCCCCAAAAGTACGTTTTTGTTTGTTGAAACAGCTTTAGTATTACATTTTTCGAATACAAAAAAAAATAGTTGGACAAAGAATCAATTGATTCCTTAATTGGCATACCTCCTTGCGCGAGTTTGAAGTAATTTATTTTCTTTTTCTTCTCTTAACTTGCAACACAGCATTTTGCAATTGTTATTCACAAATGCGGTATACGCTATTTCTGACATTCTCGTCTGAAGACTACCCTGCTGGGATGGATGAAGTAGGCTCCCCATCTTTTCCGACATCATCACAAGAGATAGTGGGCTCACCTTTAATAAACTTAGGAGAGCAATGAGCAATGAAACTCAGTGACACAGAGTGGAATTGCTCTCGACTGCAATAGAACGATGGTGATGATATAGATGATACTAAATCAATTACTCTTCTCGGTGTCAGCTAGCGATTACCATTCACTTCACTGCATTCGCGGCTCAACTCCACGTAAACGAATAAACTTCCATTACGTGATGTGCTTTATTGCTTGCGAAAAAAGTGCACACCCAGTTCAATTTAGATAAGAAAAAACTTCTTCAAACAGTCATTGTTTTTTTTAAAAATTGCATTAAAACTTTACTGGAAGTGAAAAAAACCCGCATTTTTTGTTACATATTAGAATTCATAACAGTGTTTATGCTTCACTTTCCCTAATTGAACGTAATTTTTGTTTAGACTCCATGCATAATAGAGCAGGTAATCGATGGTATCACATCGGAGGCAAGCTTATGCAGATTGATTCGGGACCGTTTGGTTACGTATGGGGAGTCAACAGACATCACCAGATCTGGTGCCGTATAGGTATCACTTGGAAAAACCCCAAAGGAAGAGGCTGGCGTCGTGTTGCAGGAGGATTGAAGTCTGTATCCGTAGGAGAGTATGGAGCTTGGGGTGTTAACAGACACAACTACATCTACTTCAGATACGGAATCAACCGACGGAGACCTCAAGGTTAGCAGAACAACTGTACTAGAAAACGCTTTCCCCATATTGCAGTTTGAATCTTCCTTAGTTTTTCTTCCTCGACGGAGGTTTTTGTCCAAACTGGAAGAGTTTCATGGAGCTCCTATAAGCCCCATTTGCACAAGATTTTATGTGTTGCATTAAGTTACATATATAAAGCGTCAATTTTATTGTAGGTACTCGTTGGCGTCGCATTGGCGGACGACTTAAACAAATTGATTCGGGTCCGCGAGGCGCTTGCTGGGGAGTGAACAGGCAGAACAACATCTACTTCCGTACCGGTGTATCTCGCAGGCGGCCAACGGGCCGTTCCTGGGTTCGCATTGGAGGAAAGCTAAACTTTGTATCAGCTGGATGCAGTGGCGTTTACGGAGTCAGCAAAAATCACCAGATTTGGCGTTACCGAGGTAGTTTCAATTTGTCATCTGTAGTAACTTGTGGAAATCAAACTAGAAAATCTATGACGTTTTGACAAGTTTTGACATTGTTTTGACTGCAAAAAATGAAATTGGTAAGATGACTGAGTGGAGCTAATGGCCAAATTATTTGCCATTAATTAGGCTGCAAGTATGCTACAGAACCCTTGCAGAAAACCTTCCACTAGAAGAAGCTATTTCCCGTATGACTGTATTTATACGATGTTTAGACTTTTGACCAACGCTTCCTTGCTAGCCGTTGGTCACACTAGCACATTATCGGTGCTTGGCTCTAAATTACATCTAAATGTAATTTTAACGACTGATTAGTAAACTTTTTGTTCCAATTCAGGAAGAAGAGGTTTGAGACAGCTGAAATGCCGCAGTGCATGTAAGTAGGAGTATATTTGTTCATTATATAAATATCCTTTTATTTGATTGCCAGCATTACACTTAATATTTTATGATTTGCTTGTAGTGTATTAATTTTGATTTCAAGGTTGTCTAACTATTGTTTGTTATAATATTACAGATGTGCATCGTCCAAGGCGGCGCGGTATGTATACTGTTACAAATATATTGGAGGTTTAATCATCAAAACATATCCAATTTGTTTTCATATAACAGTTGCCCTATTTCATTATGACTTCACAGATGTACAATGAGTAACTCCGTTTATTAGTGCTGAGCGACCAAACCTTAATGGTTACCCTCTCACAAACAAAATCACCCTATTTTCAAAAGAGGAAAACAATAAGACAATTAAGTTTAGATTATTTTAGTCAAAAAAGACTTCCATCGCAGTGTTTGCAATCGTCAAATATTGCTTGTTTCCATTTTGTTTTGACCTCTTCACGCCCACGATGCAACGGTAATATGTCTTTTTAGGTAAATATATTGCCAATCTTCTTACCGCAGATGTATTTAAAGAAATGTTAGATAATTTTGTTTAGTTATCACTTCATTCAAGTTATAAAATTGTAGTACCCTTATAGAGACTAAGATTTTTTGTAAAGATGTTGTAAACAAACTGAGATGTCATAGAGTGAAATAGGGCAATTATTATCGGCTACCACTACGTGATACAGAAAAAATGTTACCCTCTGTATAAGTATCGAAAAGTGGTCTAGCTTTTAAGCATGTACGATTTAAGAATAAGGCGTAAATTACTTATGTTGCTCTGAAGATATCCTGTGTGAGTTGAATTTCGCATAAAACGTCATTTACTTGACATCACCGTTTATGTCACACAAACGCACAATTTCAAAACATTTCATAACTAATAAGCAAAATTAAAGAGGATAGATTGTATTAGTATTCTCCTTAATGATAAGTAAAAAAACAACTGACAGAATAAAAAAAATTCATTTTTGCCGACTATTTGTCTCCTTGCTAACCTGTGTTAGGTGATAGGATTTGAAAGCTGTAATAATTATGAAATTTGTCATCAGAAAATAACATATTGCACCTCACTGGAAACATTTTGCAAATACAAGAATCTTTTCCGTTCTCAGGACTCTGGCTTCGCATTCCTGGTGGATTACAACAGATCGACACAGGCTACTCTCGAGCTGTAGTGGGGATAAGTCGTGGAGGAGCGATTTGGAAATTGAGACGTAACAGGAGAAGCTGGAGACGCATCCCTGGAGGTCTCTCTCATGTCTCTGCTGGAGAAGGTGGAATGTGGGGAGTAAATCGCGGACACAATATCTACCATCGTTTAGGTAGGTTCTTTTTAAAAAAAATGAAACTTGCAATAATCTATAAAAACAATTTTGAATGATATATTTTACCATTATTGGTCTTCTTAAACTCTTCAATAAAACAAACTTAGGGCCAACTATACACCTTTTTTGTTTATGCTAAGGCAATAATAAGTCTTCTACGAGAAACGGGTCTTAGAAACGGCAGGTGTTAGTACTCTTAGTTAGAACCTGAAGTTGATCGGTTTTGCTTAATTCTTTGTAGGATCCTTAAGAAACAGGGTTGGCAGCCGCTGGCTTCACATCGGTGGCAAGCTGATGCAGATCGACTCTGGAACATTTGGTCTCGTTTGGGGAGTCAACAGACGTCACCAGATCTGGTGCCGTACAGGCATCACTTGGAGAAAAACACAAGGAAGTGGATGGCGTCGTGTTCCCGGTGGTTTGAAATATGTGTCCGTTGGTCAGTTTGGCGCCTGGGGTGTGAATAGACACAACAACATATACTTCCGATACGGAGTTTCGCGTAGACGACCTCAAGGTAAGATTGTTTTCAATTTACGAGACTTTTTACGATATTTAATATTAACTGGTTCGAGGACAATTATTAAAAACAGGTTAATGGTCTAGTAATTATAATCTTAAATCAATCTGAAACTGGTTGTTCAAATTCATGTTGTGAGCGCTGTTTTTATGTTGACTTTTTTTAAAATTAAATTTTGCAAAACTTTTAAACAATATGCTGTAATCTTTTCAGATAAAAAAACAACTGGTAAAACACTTAGCATGAAAGAAAACGCAAAGTCACTTAAATATATACTTTTAACTTCATCAGCATCGAATTTGCTAACGACTCAGTTTTTACCTAATTTTTATACGGTTGTTTTTATACGAATTCTAGCTTTCGGGTGAACCTGAGGTGGATACTTTACGATAGCTAATGCCTGGAACAGGTGGAGGAGTGGTATATACGGGACTAGGGGTTGTGGTTGGTAATCATAATTTTGGCGTGTTACTATCCTATGTCATTCTACCGTTTTCAATATGTAAATGATCAATTTTAAAGTTCAGTTTTTTTACACAAGTTCGCCAATGAACGAGTTAGATATAAGCTTCTTGGTTGAACTAGAATGATTGATAGGTTAATTGAGCAACTCGTGTTTTAAACCATTTCAGGCACTCGATGGCGACACATCGGCGGAAAACTCAAGCAGGTAGAGGCTGGACCAAACGGTGCCCTTTGGGGTGTAAACAGAGCCAACTACATCTATTATCGAGCAGGTGTAACTCGTCGTAACCCGATTGGACGGAACTGGGTCCACGTGAAAGGCCGCTTGAATCATATCTCTGTTGGGTGCACAGGTGTATTTGGCGTTAATCGTCATCATCAAATTTGGAGATACAACGGTACGTTTCAACCTGCCCTTGTTACATACACACAATTTCTTACACTATCTAACGTGATATATAGAGAGCAAAATACAATACAGTTACAATATTCTCTTGTTTTCTCAAATCCGGTTATTTTGTCTCTTGAACAGACAATTTCGTATCTCGAATATGATTTATGCGAGCTTCTTCTGTCTGAAACGTCACAAAGTTATCGAAATTTTAAAATATATGAGCATTTTCATTTAGTTGCAAGATTTGAGTTGCAAATCCCCCCCTCCAAATATGTTGATCATTGTATTCCACCGCGATTATTACTTGCTATTAATTTTGCGAGCCATTATGATTTTGTGGAAATAGGTTGAGCAATAGAAAACTGATGTTGATATTGAATTTGATATTCGAAAAGATTAACAACAATAATTATATGATACATTTTGCCTTTACAGGACGAAGAGGAAGAAGGTATCTCCGATGTCACGGAGTCGGTAAGTTACGATAAAATGATTTCAACTGTTCCCATTCTTTTAAGAACACATGGCGACGCATTATTACCATATCACAGGAATTGCCTTTTATAACCAAAGTGTAAGTTTAAACAGTGACTCCTACTAAATCTGGTGTTTTGTTAAAATCAATAGGTATACATCGACCAAGACCAAGACCAAAAGGTAAAATTCTAAAGTTCTTTTTCTGACTTTCACAAACGCTTCTGCCGATGCTGTTGTTCTTTGATCTCGCGGAAGTACTTGAAGGAAGTTTAATGAACGTATAAATCCATTCTTTTCTAAAAGCCGCATAAGGAAGTGATTGTTTTGCTTTACCCGGTTAATAAATCTTTGTACTTTTAAAAACTGTGTTGAATATTGGAAACCCGAAAAAAATAATTTATCATTGGACTTTGACAATGTAACCGACATTGATGCACTGTCACGTTCTGCGGGTGGGTTTTTCATTCTCGATTTATAACTGCATTCTCCTCTTACTAGATTAAAGTTTTTTTTACATTCAAGCTTTAGAATTAGGTTTTAATTGAAGTCTTGTTTTCAAACTTCGCCATGTTTTCATTCGTTACTGCGCTATTTGTAATATTACCACCCACTCACCTTAATGATACTCGTTTAGGTCGGTGGACACGCATTCCGGGTGGATTGAGACAAATTGACACTGGATACTCTCGTGCCATTTGGGGAACAAACCGTCATCATCAAATTTGGAAGCTGCGACGCAACAGACGAAGCTGGAGACGAATTCCTGGCGGTCTAATGCACGTATCACCTGGTGAAGGTGGAACATGGGGAGTCAATAAACATCACAATATCTACTATCGTTGGAGTAAGTATGAAACTTCTATGAAAAAGAAATCAAATTTTTAAAGTCACTAAGTTTATTTAACATTAATTCATGTGTTAGAAAAAATGGCAGAATAAAGCATAACACGTGTTTCTGTTTCGATGTAGAGTTTCAAATTGCAGCAATACCTTTTTAATTGTACACTTACACAAAATGATGAGTATCGCCTTCAAAAAACTTAATGTTCATTTTAATTTTTAGAAAAAAAAATATTGCTCTTGAACCAAAATCATCACCAAATATGTTTTGCAAAAATACAATGATCTTAAAAGCAATCACGTTTTGGAATCGATGCCTAGTCTTCCTAGAAGTGAGTCCATTTTCGTAAATGAAGCATATCTCTAATTAAATGTTGTTTTTCGTCCAGACTCCATGCGTAATAGAGCAGGCAATCGATGGTACCACATTGGTGGTAAGCTCATGCAGATTGACTCAGGACCGTTTGGTTACGTGTGGGGAATCAACCGACATCACCAGATCTGGTGCCGTACAGGCATCACTTGGAAAAACCCCAAAGGACGTGGTTGGCGTCGTGTGCCTGGCGGATTGAAGTATGTGTCAGTAGGAGAGTTTGGAGCTTGGGGCGTTAACAGACACGACTATATCTACTTCAGATACGGAATCAACCGACGAAGGCCTCAAGGTTAGCAGCATCGTTAGCACGTTTTTGTGCCAATTGATACTCTTTTTAAGCATTTTACGTATTGTTGGTTTGATTTCTTGTTAGACCTTCTTTCTATGTGGAGGCTTTAGTCAAAATCATAAACTAATATACCTTTTTTCTATGTAGAAGTTTTAGGCCAAAACTAAGACTAATATAAACCCTTGTCTATTTGGCTGGGGTGTTTCTGCCTTCTTAAAGCCTCCGGGGAGGAGAATTTTGTCTCGCCCCTGTTATCAACTTCTTTGTTCTAAAGGCAATAACAGCTGGTAATACAGCTAATTTTGATATAAGGATTATAACTCGAAATAAAGGTTTCAGTTTTCTCAAAAAGTAGCTCATCCTGGTGTTGTGGTGAGAGTCGTAAGAGAGAACGATCTCATGGATAAAAATCGCTATTCCAGAAATGAAATGAAGTGATGAAAAAATTTGGTACTATAGACACAAATGATCGCAGAAAACAATGCTGTAAGTTTATTTATTTAATTAATGATATGGAATCTTTAGTTATACAACTGATTTAAACAATACACTAGTTTTCCTAACATCATTCTTACTTATAAAAAAGATTGCATGTATCGTGCAAAGGCTCTCGAAGCATTCTTATTGATGGTTTGTGTAAAGCACTTGTTGAAGCACTGCCTTCTGGAATCATTTGGTTGGAATAAATGAAGAAATGAATAAATGAATAAATTAAAAAAATAAATAAATTAGCAAATGAACCAACTATAAAATGTATGTAGGTTCTCGTTGGGTACGTATTGGCGGACGGCTTAAGCAAATCGAATCTGGACCTAATGGTGCTTGCTGGGGAGTGAACAAGCAGAACAACATCTACTTCCGTGCCGGCGTATCTCGCAGGAGACCAACGGGTCGTCGATGGGTGCGCATTGGAGGAAAACTAAACTATGTTTCCCCTGGGTGCACTGGTGTATACGGAGTCAGCAAAAATCACCAAATTTGGCGTTACCGAGGTATTACATAGTGCCATAGCTAAATGCTACTTTTGCTTTTTTGTCGAAACTAATGAATTATCATCCATCTTAAAACAGGTCTTATAACTGCATTGTTTGATTGTTGTAAAAAGTGTTTCTTCCCTAATAATGTAAATCTTTTCAATGGCTTACTTGTAATTAGAATGACTGACTGGTAAACCGTTTTTGTCCCATACAGGAAGAAGAGGTTACAGATTGCTGAAATGCCACAGTCTGTGTAAGTTATGTTAACTTTGTTGAATCAACCGAGCTTGGCTGCATTTCGTTTTATGCAGTCTTTTATGTGGCTTGTCTAGCAGCTATGACAAGCATTGATAGACAAACAGCATAAACAACTGCAGCGTGGAATGACAACATCTTTTCCAGCACATTTTTGGAAACCTGAAGACCAGTCTCCCTAGCAATGGGAAATGCAAAGCCGAAATTGAGAGAAAAACGTAAGAGTGTCTGGGGACAGTTTTCTAGTTCTCGGTCCCATAAATTGTATTATTCCCCCTTATTGAACTATTTTGCTCCAAGTTACTCCCCCTGCCCAAACGGAAACAACCTCTGGTTCTCCAAGGATGATCGAGACAAGATGCTTGGCAATGATTGCACAAAGTAGAACTTACTTCTAATTTAATTTCTGGAACGATTGCAGCAATTTGCTTCGCAACGATTTTTTTATACTCGGAGTATGTTACACGCTGCAATGGTTTATGGAACTTGTTTCACAACGCTTGTTGTTGTTGTGATACAGGTGTCATGAAAAACTACTGCCTTGTTGTAGGGCCCCAAACTCAGTCTGATTTGAAAATTCCGCCTCGAGTTTCATTGCAATTGGTGGTCCTCTTTCGTTTGTGTATGTGATTTCATTTAGTATCCTTAATTGTCCACACATCTGACTTAGAATTAGGATAGTCGAAGAAACCGTATAACTCGAAAGAAAAACTATCTAAAATGAAGTAAATGAACCGGAAAGAATAACGAGAACAGTGGTGGATAAGAACAAAAAACATATAGGTAAAAAAGCGAATATGAATATCAATTAATTTGATTATTCCGTGTTTTGTAATATTGTGTTTTTGTTTTGTTGTAATTTGTGCTTTAAATTTTATAAAACGTATATTGTTTTTATAAATTTTAGTAAGAGCCTCTGGTAGACTATATTTGTTATGTTAAAATGATCATATTTTATATTACGTTATTTTAAAAAAGAATGTTATACTTTTCAGATATACATCGTCCAAGACCAAGACCGCCAGGTACGTACGATCTTCTGTAACACGATCTTGTTTCTTAATCACTTGTGTGCCCTCTTTTGTGAAGAAAGTTCATTTTCAAGCTGATAAAGACCGAAAGAAAAGTGTTATGTTGCTTATTTGTTTAAACTTATTCACACTTGGTATTTTACTATTGCCGGTGTTAGTGAACTGACAATACAATGTCTCCCGTCTGTTTAACAATGCCAGAAATTTGGTGCACGTTTGCGTAGTTTGTTTGGGCCTACTTTCACGGGAGTTAATTTTAAAATCTTAAAGTTATTTGTACTTGTTTTGTTTGAAGTAGAAATCACCCAAAACATAATATATTTGAACAAATAACCATCGGCCGTACAGTTCAGCAAACGGCATGTTGCTGCAAAAAGAAATCTAATTTGTCATCCGACTTTTCTCCACTTTCTTCACGTGCACTGGACCAATAAATGTGAGAATATGATTCCTATGGAGGTCCGATGAAAGACAAACATCTGCTCTATATCATAAATTGGTACCTAAATATAATAATGCCTTTTAAATACCTATATATACAAAGAAAGTAGTTCACGCACGTCTTCTGGGACACCTTTTTGAGACATCATTAACAGATGTACTGAATTTGAATTTTCAGGTTAACTATTGGACGTCAAATTTTCCTTTTCCAAATCTTGTTT
>JANSTQ010147603.1:0-12102 GCA_026167885.1 Bergia puertoricense
TCTTGATGAATCGACTGAAAAAGTGGATCTGCCCCGGTGTCATTCCAGAAAGCCAATGTGGGTTCAGAAAGGGACGGGGTGTCATGGACATAATCTTCTCTACCCGACAGCTTATGGAGAAGTGTTTAGAGCAATGAGTACCACTGTATCAAGTATTTGTGGGCCTGACTAAGGCCTTTGATACTGTCAACAGTAGTGCCCTTTGGATCGTATTGGGGACACTTGGATGTGACTGTCTCAATTTGTTGAAATGTGTAAACAGCTTCAAATCACAATATGAAGACAAGAGTTAATGTCAATGGCTTACTCTCTGAACTAATTTCGGTTGATAATGGTGTGAAACAAGGAGATCTACTAGCACCCACCCTGTTCTTCATCTATTTCGCAGTAATGCTTGCATATGCCTTTCAAGATTGTGACATCGGAGTATACATACGCTTTAGAACCTCTGGCAAAGTCTTCAACCTTGGACGCTTTAACACCAGGTCGAAAACATTTCAATCTCTCGTCCGAGAATTTCTGTATGCAGATGATGCAGATCTCGTTGCTCATACGGAAGAAAACATGCAGTTGATAGTGGACATCGTCTCAAGAACATGCGCTGCCTTCGGATTATCCATCCTAAAAAGACCAAGGTCTTGTTCACACCACCAATCGGTCAAACTTATGTTAACCCAACATCATGGTGGAAGGAAAAAGACTTGGAGTGGTGGATAGTTTTGTCTATCGTGGAACCACACTCAGCAGAGATGGCTCTCTTGATGCTGAAATAACTCATAGAATAGCAAAAGCCCGTTCTGCTTTTGGGAAACTTGAGAAACGCGTATGGTCTGATCGTGGTATTACATCAAACACCAAACTCAGTGTATATGAGGCTTGTGTCCTTACAGCTCTGTTATTTGGTTCTGAAACATGGACAACCTACAGGTGTCATATTAACCGTCTCGAAAGGTTTCATCAGAATTGCATCCGCAGAGTCCTAAACATCAAATGGGAATCTTACACACCTGACGCCGTTGTCCTTGAGAGAGAGCGTGCAGTTCAAGTATTGAGGAGAGGCTAATTCTGAATCAGATGCGCTGGGCTGGTCACGTGGTTAGGATGGAAGATGGGAGGATCCCAAAACAGTTCTTTTGTGGTGAGCTAACCAGAGGTAAAAGGCCACAGCACAAACCAAAAAAACGGTTCTGTCTGAGGCATTTCGCTGCGCCCTCAGTTAACAAAACCACAACACCGGGATTACCCTACTCTTTTCGAGAAGTATGAGCTCTTTTAAGTCCCCCGATAGAACGTCGAGGGACTAGACCGACGGCTTAACATCCCTGTCCGCGGACAGGCCAAACAGCTCTGAAACCCTACCCTTTGGTGCCGCACATACTTATATAGCTCATCTGCGTGATTAACTCCCTCCCCCACCCCCACCTGGGATGGGGAATTCCTGTTGAGTAATTGATGAAAGTTAGCGTTCACACAAGTCACTCTCCGCGTTGATCATTTGAGTTATTTATTCAAAATACGAGGCCATTGCCGCCAATATACTCAAACTTCGTCAGAGATTTTAAAGAAGGGTTTTCAGAATCCAAAAGATCATACAATTCTCTTCCTGTAGGCTGAGTGGTAGCTTCTAACAGTTACACAGTGGTAGTTAAAAGTTAGTTAAATCTGTTTTCTTTTTTGTGTGTTTTAGTTCTCGTCTAAAAACCTCTCGACTCGCAAGGCTACTCAGCTTGCTAACAAGAAACGAAATTGTTCAACATTACCGAATTCTGCTATGGGTTAGTACTGATACTAACTTACAGAAAGTTCAAGCACTATTTAACCTAAATATGCTCTCAATTAATTAGTTATTAAATGCAGAAACATCACTAAAGTATCACTGAGAAAAATAGCGTTATAAAATATAATAAAACGTTTTCCCATTTTTTTCCGTAGCTGTATTAGTGTTTTAATTTCATATCAGTTCTCCAACGATGTTTCGTATGTTCCTCCAAAATGAAGTTTCATTTGAAAAATAGAGTGCAGTTCCATTTGTAACTCACAAATACTACTTGTGAACCAGAAATAAGGGAGAAAGCGTGGTTGCACAGCTTAAAACCGGAGTTCCCGAGTTGGAGTTCTCTGCCCGCCTGCCTGTGCAGCCCACAATTGTAATTCCTGCTGAAAAATATAATCCCCCACAGTATTTCTCCTCGTGTTTTACCGACATACTAACTCTTACACGTACTCGATACCTTAACCCTTTATGTTTCTAATAACTGAAGTAAAAATCGGTAATCTTATATGGACTACATTTGTGGCTTGCTCTAGAGCCGCGTAATAGGTCACGTGTCTTATGAAATTCTCAGTTTTTTGCTTGAAACTTGTTTTATAATATATTTTGATAAAAGAATAGGGAAAAACCTGTTTTAAAACGACTTTAACGAGTAAGTGGGATCATTGACAGATCATGATCATAATATAACATAACAATCACATAAGATTACATGACATGACATGACATGACCTGAAACGGCATGATACTATATCATAACAGGTAATGTTCGGTGATGACGTCACAGGTCACGTGATTTATGAAAGCCGTTTTTTTGCTTAAACGTTGTATTAAAATTCCGATAGATAATACAAAAATATTTCAACGGGGCTCTCAAAGTAAACACAGTTGGTAGGGGCTAAGAGAATTCGATTGCTAAGGAAAATTTGGTTTTGGCCGTAAACTGAGGGAAAACTAAAACAATCGACCATGAGAATCGTGGCAGTGAAGTCACAACCACAAGTTGACTTAAATTTCATTTTTCTTCAATTAAATACTCGTTTACTCACTTCTTCTCGGCATTCCGAGAATCCTCCCTTTGACATGTGGATTAAGTCGTTTACAGTTTGGCTAACCAAAGCACTTGTCCCAAAAGGCTTTAAGGGTGTTGATATTGATAAAAATACCTTCAATAGCATCACCTCGCACTGTTCAAAGTGTGGGGCAGAAAGAGCGAAAGTCAATGTTGCTTAGACTGTTGTCCTCGTCAATGCTTGATTTTATCTTGATTTTATCTTGATTTTATTTTGATTTTATCAAGAAAACGTGATAAGTTTGGTGATTTCAAATGCTGCGTCTAATTTTAGCATCACTGCATACATGTCTTTACTGTGTCTGCAACAGCCACACTCAGTGCATGGCCATAGCAGTCATAACAGTGGGTGTAAACTGCTCGTTTTTCTTCCTTAGTGATTATTACGGTGGGTGTAAACTGCTCGTTTTTCTTCCTTAGTGATTATTACAGAGGGTGTAAACTACTCGTTTTTCTTCCTTAGTGATTATTACAGTGGGTGCAAACTACTCGTTTTTCTTCCTTAGTGATTATTACAGTGGGTGTAAGCTACTCGTTTTTCTTCCGTTCCCTGCGCCACTCAAGTTCGATTCCCGGTCGTAACACTGTCCCCCATCTTTGACTGTAGACACTACATTTTCGGCAATAATCGAGTCCACTTGAAACAGACCAATGAATTCCTCTCTGTCGTTCAGATCCTGATCGACCCAACAGATATACATGTAGGTGCTAAACTGTTCTTTGTTTGAACAGTCCGTGCATGCATCAGCAAAAATGCTGAAACAGTGGCTTTCAGCAATCTTGCAACTTACTTTTTCGAAGGGTATGCAAGGCATTCAACTACAAGCACTCGCTTTGGTTGTCACGTGAGGTGTACTTTTTCGTCTTTACAGGTATGTTGATTGTAGTAATCCACAAGAAAATAATATTTTAAGTTTGTTAATAGAGTATTTGCTGTGGCTTCCCTAAACGGTCTGTTTATATTGCAATTGCAAACATCATAGCCAAAGGTCCCACATCTGTTGTGTGGTTACCTGGGTTTAAAGAGATCTGCATTTGTAGGTCCGCCTTGGGATTACAGTTTAGTTTCAAACACTCAATATGTTCTTTCGTTTAGAAATCTGAAGACTTGTCGTGGACAAAAGTAAAGTTATTAAAACTGTTAAGATCAATAAAACGTTCGGTGACAAGACGTGTAACGCTTATTTTTAATAAAGAGACAAAATAGAGGTTTGTAGTTCTGCCGCCATCATCAAAACACAGTAAGGGGTTAGGCGTGTTACATTAATGAAGTTTCAACAACTAAATTGCTGCCGCCGTGATTATTGGGAATTGACGCGAGCGTCGCACTTTATTCATAATAGGCGACTCGAAATTTCCCTCTCACCGTTGAAAACCGCACGTATTGCGTAAAAAGTTCAGATGTTAGTCAACTAAATATATGCCTTTTAGGTGGGAATTCAAAAGAGAATGGTCAAAAACTTAAAGTAAACGAGTTACCAGAAAACCAATCTGAGACCATAAACCTCCAGCTTGATCTGTTCAATGACTGCCATTGATCACCAGGCAGTGGTATTCCTTATGATTGGAGAGAGGGGGGAAGGGTCGCTTCTAAGAAATGTTTACGATATTTTTCCAAATTTAAGATAAGCAACACCCCCCCCCCTCCCCTCCTCCTACAAACAAACTTATAAAGTACATGTACTCTCCTCTCCGCCCGGACCAATGAAGTTAAACAGTTCCATCAGTTGAAAAATAAAGATAGTATTGATCAAACGACGGGGGTGTTTTTCTTTGCTTGATTTTGTAATATTTATACAAAAAACCAAGCAGTCAGGCCTTTTCCAACAAGAAGTACATGTAACCTCGATTTCAGAATGAAAAACGATGGTGGCATCTCAAACGTCAGTCGTTCAGGTTGTTTAATCAAATTTTAACGAAAATTGACTAAATATCAATTATTAAAAGCAATTTTCCTTTCTTATTTCGCAGCTAGAGGCAGTACTAAAATTTGTACAGTTGAGTCGCAATAATTCATTTTACCGAGAGCGTGTTATGTTATATAATTTCTTTACGGTCAACTTAGCATTTTTTTTCATTTTAAAACTACACAAAACTCTATGTTTCAATTGTACCCCGACTCTGGAGTATGTTCTTAGAATATGTTCAATCCTCGGACGGCCGAGCTAATCTTCACAACAAATCAGCCCAAGAAAGAGGGGGTGGGGGGAGATCAACTGCAAATCCACCCCCCCTCCCTTCTCCATGATAAGTGTCAAATGGTTACAGCCAACCCTTGATTACTCAGCATGTAATACTGTTCGTGACAACAAGCAAGTTGTAAATAAAGTCTCCTTGTTCTCCTTATTTACTGCAAGATTTGATGGAAAACTTTGTAGTCGCAGTTATGAGTTTTACAAGCCTCGTTATTTCTGTGTCATGTAAAGAGAAGCTCGAATCGTGCTAAACTGAATTCTCTTTCAACTCCTCTGGAGTCATTATTAGTTGGGCAACAAAGTTGTCCTACCAACATGCATTTGTTTGTCCTGGTGTAACCCAAAATTTTCGAGGTCTTGTCTGACGACCAACGCGAGTTGAGTTGTTTCAGGCCTTCGATTCCCGAAACCGGCAATGAAAGAGACCACGCTGCTAAATTTATGTAAAGACACGTTACTAGGCATCAAAGAAGACAAATAACAGAAGAAACAAAAGTGAAACGTCTGCTCGCCTTGTTGAATTCAGATTATATCCTCAAATAGTTATGTTTTCGTCCGTCCAACATGAACACATAAAAACGGCGTTTTTGAAAACTGTTCACTCTGGATTGGGATTTTAAAAAATTGCATTTTAAATGATCGTAATTTTATGCATGGCTGCGTAGACAAGAAGCCAATCCGGAATTAAAAAAACGTTTCATTTCCAAATCTTCTCAGCGATCCCCATGGCTCTCAACTCGCAATGTTACCTGCATTGTAAGTCCTGATGGTGCAGTGGAAACTAGCAACCAAAGAGATGTGAGTTTGGGTCCCGCTCACGGCATAAGACCGTTTTGGTTTTTTTTTATCGGACGACTGAAAGAAGCAAGAAAAACAAAAAAATAAATAGACAGAAAGTTTCAATTTAGTTGCTTTAACGCTTCGGGTTTAAGGTAAAAAAAAACGTTTGGGGAGGGGATTAAAATGACTTCCCCCCCCCCCCATCCCCTCGGCCCGTTTGGCAAGTTTGATAAGGTGGAAAACATGCACGCACATTGATATTGCTTATCTTGCGTGTAAAAAAGGTAAACGTTTATGTCTACTGATTGGCTACAAAAGTGACTATAATGGATGAAGCCTGGGGACTTAAAAGCATGTAGCGACTGACTCATATGTATTTGTTTGTTCGACGCACAAGATAATGTTTTTGTTTGGTTTTCCCAACCTGCGCGTTTACATGTAACTTGCAGGCTTTTCTGTATTGTGCAATCTGCGACCTGTGCTTCACACACGTTGCCGTGAAGTTTTATTGTTTCAACGAAACAAGCAATAATATTCAAGTGTGTTTATATAACACGCAAATTCGTCTAGTTCTTTTGATATACATCTAATCGCTTTTTCCCACATATTTTATCATAATTTTTTTGCTTAACATGTACTGATTCAAGTTTTGTTTTGTTAACCAGCAACAAGTTGCAACCCGCAACCCGCATAGCCGTAAATTGTTTCAACGAAACAAACAACATAATCTAAGTGTGTATTCCACACGCGCACTTCTTTTGGTATCCAACTAAACGCGTTTTCGTAAAGAAATTTTTTACATTTTTGGTTAAACAATGTTTCAAGTTTTTTTATGTAAGCCTGAAGCAAGTCGAAACCTGCAACCCGCCCTTTACACCCGCAACATTAACATTTTATTGTTTTAACGAAACATACAATAGTTCTAGTGTTGATATCACGCGTATACTAGTTCACTTTTTCTGATGTTCAATCGCTTTTTAGTTGAGTAATTTTATTACTTTTTGTTTTAACACTGCTCTGAGTTTGTTCATATTAACCTGTAGCAAGTTGCAACCTGCAACTTGCATTTTGCACCCGTAGCCGTGAAGTTTTATTGTTTCAATAAAAAATAGCAACATAATTTTAGAGTGTTTATGACACGTGTACTACTTCACTTCTCCTGATATTCAGCGAGCTTGAAATAAAAATCACATTGTCGCTAAGTAATTATATTACTATTCTGTTCTTCAGCAGGTTATCTTGAAACCTGCAACTCGCAACGTAACCTGCGTTTTTATGCACCATCCGTGGCACAGAAAAACAGTTGTACACGATTATCTACGAGCCGAACTCTTGAGCTGTGAAACCTCTTCTCTCCAAGCTTCTCCAAGGAACGCGGTAGGTTGGCTGTAGTAGTTGACAACGAAATCAAAGTTTTCATTCATATCCAAACTTTCCGCTCGCAGCTGGTTAACTTAAATAATAGTTGGGTCCTGGTTCGATCTTAAGACCATTGTAGTTTACGAGCCAGGAATAATTGACTCACAAGGGATCACCGAGGGATCGCCACATTTTAACTGAGTAAAAGTGATTTGCCATAAATATGAAATTAACAGAGAAAGTTTTCCTTTTGCTTATAATCTGTCAGGGACCAAAAATATCTACTTTTTTTAAAACAGCCATGATGGCCTAACAGAGCACTATCACAAAACATTACCCGTAAAAGAAAGCCAGTTCCTTTCACATACACGATGAACAGCTCAAGCCTAGATTCAATAAAATGTCAGCGAGACATCGGAATATGGATAACAACTGACCTCACATGGAACAAGCAAGTTCTACTGAACAATCATACAAAGCAAATAAGATTTTAGGCTACGTCCGTAGAAACACTAAATTTATCCAGAACACAGAAGTGAGACGCTCCATCTACTTAACCCTTGTCCGTCACTTGGGTTACGCTACGCAAATCTGGGCGCCAGTCCATCGAGCTAATCAATAAAATCGAAAAGATACAGAGACGCGACTCAAAGTTTATGCTGAAACTGCTGTTTTCCACTACTATCACGTACTTGTCCAGGCTTCAAGCACTTTCCTTACTTCCTATCTGTTACTGGCACGATATATTCTTCTTTAAACTTAGTTACCCATGGCCAAGTCAATCTATCTCCTTCTGTTATTCCGCCAATCCGCTCAATCAGAACCACAAGATCATTCTCTAATTTCACTCAAAAGTTCCCTGTACCGAAATGCAAAACAACCACCCGTCAAAGATCCTTCCTCATTAAAAGCACAAGAATTTGGAACACTCTGGAAGACCCATTACACCTCTATGGTGACATAGAAGTGCCACTGCAGTCAAACATGCGCTTTTAAGGTCTCTTTTGTCACATTTTTTTCGTCACGAATTTTTATTGTTTCAGAATTTGTTTTTAAATACGAAACAATATTAAATCTGTTTTCTTTTGAATTTAATCATTTTGGTTTGGTTTCAAAAATAATTCGTTTTCTTTGTTAACGGTTTTGTCTAAGTTAGGTTCCGGTTTCAGTTTAGTTTTAGTTTTCTTTGGATTTCGATTCAGTTAATTCAAAACAAAACTGAACTAGGAGTGCCCTAACCCATAATCCAATGCGGTCTTGTTCTTGGCGGGAAAGCAGCAGGCGGAAATTTTTTTTGGGATCACTTTCCGCATTCGCTTGGTAACCCAACACGCAAATCTCGAGGGCTCGAGTTCGCCACGAACGTGGATGATGTTCGTGGAGGTGAAGTAGTGAGATGGGTTTGTATATTTAGTTGATTGATTGAGCTCCTTCGACTACTTTTGTGAAACACAGTCCAAGAAAGGTATTTTCTCACTATTATAATAAATTAGCTCAAGCGACTTTTTATTTTTCCTTCATATCCAATAATAATATATGAAGAATGACTGCGGGCAGGGTTGCTTAAAGTTGAGCTAATAATTCAGCAAGTATAATACATACATGTACATTGATAAAGTTATTGTGTGCAAGCTTCATACTTCAACAACCTTCTTTATTCCCAGTTTTAGAAAGACAACGTAATATTTTTAAACTTTCACAAGTATTTCTGAATGCAATTTACATGTAAGTCTAAATCATGAACAGCACTTGAAAATTTGGTCATGCCACAAAACACAGTTGATTGGTATATGTATTGGGCAACATTTTATATACATACCCCCTATTATGAGAGCTTTTATTAGAAATACCCCTTTGGTCTTCTGTTGTAGCCCATCTGGAAACTATCTTTTTTGTCCCCCTCACCCCAAAGATATCCATTGCTTCAGTCAATATCAGTGGAGGCCTTATGTGCCTCTTGTGAGGCCTTATGGAAATGTTTCGTTGATCAACAAAAGTTGATATGGTATGTTTTTCGCCTTTGGGTTTGGTTGAAAGCTGACGTCTCCAGCGTTATATATAGCCTTTCATCAGAGCAGACTGATGGGAATGAGCAATGTAGCAGTTAACATTATTGCAGGGGTTTGGTGCATATAAATTTGAAAATAGTCAGTACCCTTTATGTACTTGTGCCCAGTGTAGCAAGTTGAAAATAAAGAATTTTATTGAATCAAGGGTTGTAACGCAAAAGAGTTGTTCCCAACCATATCTTAATTACAACAGTAAAACCTTAAGCTACAATATCATTTACAAAATATTTTCAATCTACAATTAACGAGTTATATATTTCAAACGCTTTGAAGAAGTAATTTGACGTAATCTGAAAGATAAATTTATCATTCATTGATATTATATATGAAAATTAAGATTCCATATCGACAAACCTAAAATTAGTTATATTCAAATTTTCTCATTGTAGGGGCACACCATACAATAATGAAATTCATTGCCTACTTCGTTTTGATGGTAGCAACTACACAGACGGCTTTGCTTTGGAATATTAGAGTATCTTCCCGTTTCAATTGGGGAGTTGTGAGCTGAAAGTCTCATTTTTGACATCGCCACTCTTTTGCTAAAATCAGTGACATGTGTGAGATATGGCTCAAACAAGTAATTTCGTTCAATCTCATTTTAAATTGCTTGTTTCTTGTTTGTATGCAATGCTGTTTGCGATTTTTCAATGAAAAGGGAAGTTAATTTGTCTTTTACTTTTGTAACAGTTTCCTTCTCGTTTAGATGTTTGTAATCAGCACATGATTTATTTACTAGAATGAGAAGAGAGTCTACTGCTTTTTTAAGCCAGCACGGTTTGTTCTGGCCAAGCAGTGTATGGTTTGCCATCAAGCAGTGTATGGTTTGCCATCAATGCTTTTGAAACTATTATATTCGAATCTAAGCTCTCATTTCTTTACAATATAAATTTTTCCAAGCAACAGAAAAGTTACCATTTTTGTGAAAAATAATTCCTAAATATTCGTATTTATCAACCTGCTCAATTACGTCATTTCCAAAATAAAAGTTACTTTTCAAAATTTTCCTGTGATTGAATGCAACAATTTTAGTTTTCTTTAAGTTTACATTAAGTTTCCACTCATTGCAGTATTGTAACAGATCATTCAAGCTGTTCTGTAACCCAGTATACGTAGGCGAATCTGATAACAGGGTTACGTTGTCTGCATTCATTAGTCACATCGGCTCTTATGTTATGCAAATATATTGAACTAGCATTACTTTAAAAAACATTCGGGTAAATCATTGAGAAGCAAATTAAAAAGAGTTGGACTGAGGTTACAATCTTGCCTTACTCCTACATTTGTTTCAAAGAAGTTTGTTATCATGTGTCCTACTTTAACACAAGATTGTAGCTGCGAATACATAGAAAATAACAATTTTAGTACTTTGAGGATAAACCATATTTCACTAATTTAACAAACACTCCATAAATAAACTTCTACTTGGAAATTGTACATGTACCATGCAATACTGTCTTTTATATTTGCGATAAATTTGTCATGGTTTAACCAATTTCTGTCAGCAAGCTTGACATGCCATGTGCTCATTTGCATGTGCAAGATATATATATGAAAATAGTTTTAAGAAGTCTTGAAGATGTAACTTAACATAGAAATAACCTGAAAACATGGCAAGGTGCAGTTGGAGTTAACTATCATTAATTTTGATTCCCCCATTAAATAAAATTATTACGGTTTGGGCAGGACTCATTTTTCGTTTTCTGGGTTATCAAGATGAACTGTCGGCAGTCAATGAAATTAAAAACAAAATAAAGTAAAAAGTTGTTTATTCATTTTTATTAAGGCTTCAAGTCTTTTTTGTTCTCCGTCTGACAAATACGTTCAGAAGTTGTCAGAAGTTGGAAATATGAAATAATTAATAATAATCCAAAATCATACTACTGTACTTCTGGAAAAAAAAATCAAGAAAGCTTTGTTTAAAATAAATGCAAATATACAGAAAATTTGATAGTTTAACACATACCACATCCAAAGTCGCAGACACCAGAGCAACATCAACCCAATTTATGGGATGTCATGAATAATAATAAATGTCCCTCATTTTGATTTTGAAGATATATGTTAATTAAGTCTGGAACACTGGTCAAATTCTGAACAATTTTTATGTGAAAAACTTTTATATGTGGCAGACTTGTTGTTCTGAAGGAATTGAGCGTTCTAGACTTGTGGTTAAAAACCTACCTTCTGAAAATTTCCCACTCAGAGGTGGCGGAGCATCTTGAAAAGTGAGGGGGGCCATCATACACCAAGCCAAGTGTATTTCTCTGTTCAAATATCTTAACTGGATATTTTGCCAAACCATCTGTATTTTACTCAAATATTTTGACTAAACATTTTGCCAAACCAATTTTATAATTATTATAATTTTTGAAAATTATTAAACTAATCAAACCAGAATGCACAATTTAAACAGTCCCTTCATTCTACTTTCTGAAGAAGTCCGGGTCTTCTACAACAGCCAGAATGGTTAAAAAGAGCTTGTTAAACTTGCTGAATTTGCTGTGTAAAACTTGTCTTTTGGCCAACCACCAAACTGTTTTCCTGCCAGTGATGCATTCTGTGATCATCAGTGTTTTAATTTAAGACCAACTGTAAATAAAGATAGTTTAATAGAAAAACGCTATGATCAAATCAATTTTGAGAAAATGAGTAAAATTTGTTTAGGGCTTCAGTTGCTTAACAAAGTTCAAATACTGCTACTCATTCATGGATTACTTGAAATGCTAAGCACAATTAAAATGCAAGAACCAAATTGTGTAAAATTTGATGTAGTGACATCTTACACTTCATATGAAAAACATTCAAATTGACATTTCAAAATTTTTTCTAAGCCCTACCAAAATGTAAGCCCAG
>JANSTQ010147614.1:0-12100 GCA_026167885.1 Bergia puertoricense
TTAAGAATGTCGTACATCTTTGACGTGGTCCTCAATCCTTGCAGGCTTTGCAACCGTGCTGCGACACAGACAGGACGATGACCAGCGGTCGTCACACTACGATGAGTTGCTGGCCGCAGAAACACGAGCCATGAAGAATGCGAAGGGTCTTCACAGCAAGAAAGAAACGCCTATTCACAGAGTGGCCGACCTTTCGGGGGTAGGCGTCTTTGACCCTGGATTTCCTTGTTGCATCTTTGAAATACGAAATAAGATTTTTGGCCTGTGTGGTCTGGAAATAACGGAATGGATCTCGTCAGTGGGAATTCGTGGGACCCGTTGCAAGCATATCAGAATTCATATCCTTTAGTATATATTAAAATCTAGATTTTTAAATCCCAGACTAACCAGATGTAGTTCTGCACAAACTTTCGGACAAGAAATGATCCGTTGCTATTCTGTTTTACAGGAAACCGCAAAGGCCAAGCAATTTTTCCCATTCTTACAAAGAGCGGGTCGTTCAGCTGCAATTGTTGAAGTAAGTTACCCGAGTTGTTTCCAATAACTAAATAGTGTTTACTATCGTTTTAAAGCCTCACTTGCAAGCGAGATGTAGGTGCCTGCAACATTGTGACTTGAGGTGACGTGAATAAATGTGATTTGATTTGAAAAAAAGAGCAATTTACTTGTTGCACAAATTTGTACATCTGTTTGGGCGTCCTACAGAAAGTTGAAAACCAAAACAGTAACAAACACCCGCAGAACGTCATGGTTGGGAATGTGGCTTCAAGTGTTCCAGTGCAAACCTAGCATTCTCAACAATTGTTTTTCAGTTTGTTGCCAGTGGTTCCAGACTAAGACTGTACCTCCCAAAAGAAACTTGCCTCATCACCTTCCTGTTAGCTGGTAAGAAAGGATTGGTTTGAAGCAGAGGAAACTTCACTTCAAATATTCGTGTAAAAGGAAATGTAAACTTCTTATGTATTTAATATGTCTGGAAGAATCAGACACCTGCAAGACATCAGCGAGCTCTTCATACTTTTTTACAATCCGTTTTAAATAAGGATTTATAGGAACGTTAATCAGAGTTGCTTAAATTTGACTGAATTAAGTTCGACTGTAGTTTGGTCTTCTCTGCTTTTACAAAACATAAATAATTCAGTTTTTTGTAGAAAGTTATCAGCGAATTATTTGTGTTTTGAAGAAGTCAGTGCTGTATTTTGCCGTCACTGCTGTTGACACATTTCATGGATACATACTCAGCTGAACCTGCACGCTTTCTGGTTTTCCATGAAGTTTGAACTTCTGGTCTTCAACAACGATTTTGTGCCACTTCTAGAAAAACGTTAATTGTAATATTTGGTTCGAGCAAGCGTTATCATCGTTGACAAACACAGACGTGTTTCTTAAGAGGAATCGTTATTTAGTTTTGGCAGAATTTTGTGTGCTTTTTAGTGCGTGAGTGATGTTTTACGGAAGGCTTAGGAATGTCAGCACGTTAGAAACGTTGGTAAAGTGTGTGTTTATTTCGCCTGTTTCAGTTCATTTGTTGTAACTGTTGGGTACATATATCCCCCTCTAGGAATCAGTTGTCCTCGAGCAGGACGAGTTCTGACTGCCCAGGGAGTTATCAATGGCGATGGAGATCCGTGGGGAGATGAGGCACTCGCCTTCACACGAGACCTTGTACTACAACGGGAGGTACTGAAAACGGCGCACTCTTAATATTCTAAATAAATCCGTCCGTTGGACAGTGGTGCCACAAAACGTTTTTTATGTCGTCTCACATGTTCGAATTTTGGTGTTTTAAATGTGTCAGTCGTAGTTATTGAAAGAGTAGTTTTGTGTCGTAACAATCATGCTGCTCCCGTGAACTTTTGATTAGACCTGGTTGACACCAGTAGCTGAGGGACAGACAGACAGACGCACAAACAATTAGACAGACACAAACATTTAGACAGACATACAAACAAATCGACAGGCATTGCGGATGAGCAGAGCGCTATGAACACGCTAACAGGCGGATACACTGATATAAACAAACAGGACAGCTATTAATGTTCTTTCAAGTTTCATTTTGAAATCATTTCTGTGTTCCTGGATAATATTTGTTGCATATACATTCCGCCAGGTCGAAGTTCAAGTGGACGCAGTGGACAAAGCCGGTAACTTCATCGGCTGGATGTTTGTTCAAGATACAAACCTTTCCGTTGCTTTGGTTCAGGTAAGTTCCGTATGGTTGTGACAGCTGGTCTTTTAAATCAGTATTTTAAACTGACTACTCTTCTGATTCTAGTTTACCCTCGTTCTAGTCCTCTCGGGGTGCAAAATATGACAATTTTGTTGAATTAATAGGACAAAATGTGGCTGAGTAACATTATTTTGCACCCTGAGTGAACTGGAACGAGGAGAAACACCATTAGCAAAGTGGCCTTTGAAAGAATACTGTTTCTTCTGCCGTGCTGAATAGTTCTGCTTGTCGATGGCTTGTTCCAACAGGAAGGACTTTCATCAGTGCACTTTACAGCCGACAGGACCGTGTATTATTCCCAGCTACAAGTAGCAGAGGAGTCGGCCAAGACCAAAAAACTCAAGGTACTAGTTCATCCAGACGGTTGTTTGATGAGTGAGTGAGAAGTTGGACATGTCCGCCATTCATACAAGTATTTTCCATCCTGTAGAAATATTATTATTTTGTTGTTATTGTTGTTGTTACAAGCGTCAAAGTTTGTATTCTTAACCAGCCCAGTCTGTTAATTTTAACTTATGTAACTAAATCTTCAGAACCTAAACGTAGTTAGCGAACGGGGGGTAGGGATGGGGTTTATTCGCAAGTGTATAACGAGCCTGTTTATAGGCCAACAGAGTACCTACGGCCAGGCTTTTGACTTCTATATATAAATATGATTTCCATACTTCTTACGTCGAATGGTTTACAAGGGTTCCCTTCAACACTACAAACATTTCATTCAGTATCACACCTTTTACTCTGTCAATTAAAACAACGTCAGAATTATTATCAAGTAACGAGGGTACTTTGAAATTAGAGAAATTTTGTGAAAACAAGTTTATATTAAAAATTAAACGGTTTTAAGTCCATTATATCATATTTTTATTGAGCACTTGCACTGCTTCAATGTTTCTAGAGCTGAATGAAGTGAGCATAGACCTCAACTTTTCTTTGTGACCTTCAAAACTATTAGCCAACCCAAAAGGGCCAGTTAACTGGCTTTCTGAGGATTTTGTGACCGGCTTGTGTTTAAATTAACCGCCTTTCGAAACTAAATTTTGGACCCAGTTGTTATTATATTGGATTAAGAAGATTGTCTGTGTTTTAAATGTGTTTTTGTTTTGAGTTTCTTTGTCATCGCAATGTGAAATGCAGACGAAAAGGTAAAGAAACGAAGAAAAACGACTGTCAAGGTGCTCGTCACCTTCCATCGTTAGAACCAAGCGTTTTTTTTGTTTCGCAGTTATGGGCGAACTACGAAGAACCCAAGGAAATTGTTGTGGTTGAAGAAACTGAAAGAAAATGTAATTATAAAAAGGTAACTAAATTTATCTTCTGCTTGATTATAAAAGTGTTTACGTTGACCCCCGCTTACACTTTAGAATACAACGCCTAATTTTATATCTGTTCTATTTTGCTCCAGGTTATAGTCACCGAAGTCGGTCAGAGCTTGAACTTTTGGGCACAAAATGTTGAAACAGGCAAGATGATTAATCTGTGGCTTTTTTATGGCTCAGTTACAACAGTTTTGCACTCTTCCAGGAAAAGGCTTTGCATTGAAAATCCTGCAGTTTTACTCTGATTCCTTGAAACCCCTGGGAATTAAAACAAAAATCGTTTTGTTTGGGTTTTTTCTTAAATACAGCATTATTCACCCGCAGAGCATCATGGTTGGAACTTGAACCATGAGCCTCAAGTCTTTAGCTTTAGTTTTTAATTTATTCAATTTTAAAGAATGAGAAGGAAAAGTACCTGTTCAGTGATTGACTTTGCTGTTATTGACAGGTTCTCAACTGGAGCAGTTGATGACGGACCTGCACAATGAACTTACCACTAATCCTCCTCTCCCTGGCTCGTACACTGCACGCAAAGGCGATTTATGCGCTGCCTTGTTTGAGGACAACAGCTGGTACGTGATCACATGTTGAACATCTGATGCAGTCTTCGTGTGTGTCTGTCTTTAGTTCGTAACGTAGCCATAGATATTGTGTCACTGTTGCATAGCACAACATGTTGTACGGCTTGAAATTGATGGCCGTTTCTTTTCTATTGCTGTGATATTGCTAACGCAATACCGCTACCCAGACCGTAAGTACGTCGAGTTGTTTCATAACACACATCTTGTTTATTTAAAATGACAGTTTTGCATATTACAGTCCCGTTGCCGAGTTCACAGTTTTAACCGGTCTGTTGCAGGCTCCAGGAAAAAGCATGGGCAAAGTCTGCAATCTGTGAGCTACTAGATAATTTCTCCCAGCGTCCTTTGTTTCTGCCGTAAACCAGTTGAAAGCATTATCACGGGGACGAGATTATATATGTGTCTTGTACTGAAACTGAAATTGTTACCACTGTATAATCTTGCATTGTTAGTGAGTTAAACAGACAGACAGACAGGCAGGCAGGCAGGCAGGCAGGCAGACAGACAGGGATTCAAACACGCATATCGACAATTGAGCAAATACAAATTACCACATTTGTTGAAGTCACAAAACAAACAGAAAGACAGGCAGACAGCCTCACTGGGCCCATGGAGGTAGGAAAGGAATGGAAACATAACTGCATATATTAAATTGATGTTGTCCCTTCCCACGTTCCTGCTGGTACAGATTTTTGTCTGACGCTGATTTGAAGAAACACCGTTAAATTCTTATTACCCTTGGGCTTCTAGCTTTCAAAACACTTTTTAATGAAATTGTTTTCGGGGGGAGGCTTATGTTAGGAGGGAAATTTGCATTTCAAAATTTGTTACTCTTACAACCAGATGAGATTCTGCGTCTCAAAATCGTTCGATAATACCTTTTTTTCTAATCATTTTTCTGCCAGTTCTCAAACCTAATCTTTGTCAAACGCAGGTACCTTACAGTCTATCGCCAAAGCGTTGTTACTTGTTTCATCTTAGTTCACAGCAATTTGCGCTCTTGTTCCCGCAGGTACCGTGCCAAAGTGGAGGCCGTCACGTCGCCCAAAGAAATCCGTGTGTTTTACATAGATTATGGCAACGTGAGTCTCTGCTTTCCTGATTTCTGCTTAGTCGGCGCATTATGTGTCAAAACTCTCCCACATGTAATGCAGTAGAATCCCGCGTACAATAACCTTGGGACAAAAGTGCATGGGATATACAAGAACCTTTTTACTGATCTGAATTTTGAAATAAATAAGAATTTAGAGTCAGTTAGGTGCTATGGCAAGGCTCAGAACATAACTCAAACATGACTAATTATTCCACAACTTTTGTGATGATGATTCTTCTTCTTCTTCTTGTTATTATTATTATATAATATTAATAACCATTATTATGTTATATTGCAAACCGCTACAATCGATTGCAGTATTTTATTGTTTTCCCCTTCACGTTATTATATATAATCAGTCTATACTTCTTGATTATTTTTAGAGGGAGGTGCTGCCCCTGTCCAAGCTCTGTCCGCTGCCTCCGTCCTTCCACGGGTAGGGTTCAACGTTACTGGTTTGTTTTTGTGTGGCTTTATCAACGCTTACACAAACACGGACTGATTTACCTTAGGCTAAAAGAGCTAGTATTTGTTCAAGTTTAACATTCTGATTTCGGTGGTTGACAGGTTTGCACCTCAAGCTCACGAGTATTATCTGGCCTTTGTGGCTCTACCCAAGGACGTAAGTACCTTGTGAACGGAAAGGGCTCCGTAGTTCGCATATTACACTCGCTCTTTATTCAGTTATTTGAAATACCTGGTATTTTTTCTATTAAGACCTATATCGCAATGTTGTACGTTTTAAATAAACTTGTTGTGAAAGAGAAAAGAATGAAAAAAAAAATTAAAAAAACACTCGACACCGCAATAGAAGATAAAAAGGAATCTAACATCCGGTTCTGTTGTGTTTCAGGTGGAGCAGGTCGCAGATGCTCTGGACGCCTTCCGGGCTTCCGTTTTGGTAAGCTTCTTGTGCACTCATACTCTGAGAGTCGAGAGGCTGTTAAAGTATTTATGAATTTCGTATCATTGAACTTATCTAAAGACGCTTTTCGTACCTCAAGTAACCGATTTTCTCTTGTTTCCAAGCAGAACAGACAGTATTTGCTGAATGTGGAATACAAAGCCCCAGGACAGGTAACATGACCTTTTCAAGGTCTGATTTTTTCTAAAAATTCCCGACTTTCTGACTCCTCTTCTGTTCATTGCTCTTCCACTTCCTGTCTATGGATCCATCATTTTCCGTCAACGTCCCTTTTCGTATTTCTTTTCTTTTTTGTTTTAAGTTGAGTTACGTAAATACATAGTCAACTTTCTTTGCATGCAGGATTTTGTGACTTTAGTGCATGATGGCGGAGAGGATGTCGGGAAGGCTCTGGTGGGCGAAGGACTGCTGACCGTCGAGCGGCGCAAGGAGAAAAGGCTACAGAAACTGCTGGAGGACTACTCTCGGACCCAGGACGCTGCACGGAAAGCAAGGGTGGGTTGATAATTAAAATTGGGTGATTGGAACGGGAGGATTGGAACGGGAGGATTGGAATGGGAGGATTGGAATGGGAGGATTGGAACGGGAGGATTGGAACGGGAGGATTGGAACCGGAGGATTGGAACCGGAGGATTGGAACGGGAGGATTGGAACCGGAGGATTGGAACCGGAGGATTGGAACCGGAGGGTTGGAATCGGCCTTTGGAATCGGGGGATTTGAATCGGGGCTTTAGAATTAGGGATTTGGAATGGGGGAATGGAATGGGATGGGATGGGATGTGGGGAGTGGAATTGAATGGGATTGGATGGGGGAATGGGAATGGGGGGATGGTCTCCAAAGTGGTCCATACAGGGCACTCTTAAAAGGGTGTTCTTTACATGTTGGATTTGGAAATATTTGAAAGATATAGGAAATTCTGGTATTTTAAACGGTCGTTCAGATTACCTCGGACAGCGCCGTGGCAGCTATTCTAAATAGATATTTTAATGGTTACCCAAATGGAAAAACAACTCGCGCGATTAACACATACCACTATTTGAATGGGGAGCCTTTTCTATCAACTGTAACTAATTTCCATAATCAGGAAAACCTTAAAAAGGGCTCTTTCACAGCTTTGCGCATGCTCGAAAATTTATTGACAAAAAAAGCTGTTTCAAGCTAAAATAGCTCTAAACAGTCGCTGTTCAGATACCAATTCAAGTTTTTCCAGAGGTAATTGCTACGGATGGTCCGTTTTAGGCGGCGATTAAATGGGATTATAGTTGTTCATACTTTCGTCCCGGGCCGGAACACACTGTAATAAATTGCTTTAAAACGCACGAAACCTTGGCAGAAATGAATAATCACTGTCTTATTGGTCAATTAAGTTTTCTCTTCTAAATTTATTTAGATAAAGAACGTAAAAATTAAACTTCTGAAAAAGAGAAAATTCCTCGACTTGGCCATGAAAGAATTCCTTCAATTATCAACAAACAAGCAAACTTGGTAAGATGCTCAGTGTTGGTTTACTCGTGAAGAGTCAAGGCGAAGGGGAGTCCGAAAATGGAGAGAAAATTCCATCCAATTTCTTTGATTTTTGGGCGTATATTTGATTGTTACCGTAGTTATAGATGAAAATAGGATTTGAATGGTGCCGTTTATGAACAGAGCAAACAAACAAGTTGTACTGCTGCTGCTGTTGTTACATATTGCTGCTTGCTCTGATTTTGAACTTTGTCCTCCTGTAGAAAAACCTGTGGCGCTATGGGGACTTTACCGAGGACGATGCACGCGAGTTTGGATACCCAGTGGCCCGCTAGTCAAGTACCTGTAATGTCATTAGATCTGAAAGAAACATTTTGTGCCACAGACAAAGAGATTAGAATTAATTAATTAATTAATTGAAATCAGTGTATTTTCCGCCAGCTCTTATAAAGAGACTGGCACCAATTCCGGCAGTCAAATGAATATTTTCCAACCATTAGCCTCGAACACAAGCTCGAGGATTTTATTACTGAACTCTATTTTAATTATATAACGCGACTCATTAGCTGGCCTCGGATTATTTATCCCTGGAATAAACGTGAAACTGCAAATCGGTGTTGTTATTGCCTGGGCTTTTGGAAAGGGAGAAGTTCGAAGTTCGCCTTGATGGCCTGTTATATTTAACTTGGTAAAATTTGGGTTGAAATGGAAGTTTTGAAAATTGAAATAGTTATTAAGTTTAAAGGAAAGGATGGGAAGAGATACGATTATGAAACAAAACTGAAGCCATACGTTGTGGCGTTGCAACTTATAAAACCGAATGTTATTTCCTTCTTTGCTTTGTGCAGATGAGGCAAATTTGGTGAAAGATGCAACAAAACTCGTTAGGTTTGCGGTCGAACCTGAAAGTCACTGGATTTATATCTCATCACGAAGAAGCAGTCGTGGTCTTGTACAGTGCGTTCGGTTGGGGCTATTTGGAATAAGAACACCCATGAAAATTCCATCTAGTTGACGCCCCTCCCCCTTTGGACGGCCTTTTGCTCGAAACCTTTCGTCAAACGTTCTTGGCGCAGCAAATAATCAAGATCAGGTCGCCATTCCAAAGCGTTCGCATTCGGTATTTTTGTAGTACATTATTTACTTAGGATTCGTTGTGGCCTCTACCGATTAGCTGTACATTCACGGGAGGGGTGCGGTGCAAATGGACCCTCGACGCTAAGCAATAGTGGACAGAGTTCTTCTATGGAGTGCTCGAGTATTTCCAGGGTTCATATCAATAAACATTTTACACTTGAAAAAGGCCTCTGAATTAATAGCCGCACCTGTAATTTGCAAGTGTAAAACTTCTATTAAATTGGCCCCAGGTTGGGAAGTTGGCTCAAGGTTCACGGCAAACTTTCTGCACATGGCCTCGGCATCGGACCGTTTCGGTGTGTTTTCCAAGGGAACGGCGAGTAAAACGGTCGAATCCTTCCGACCTTGTTTTCATAAGGGTGATGGGTTTTAGCCGAAGGTTAGGAATAGTCTGTGGACTAGAAATAATAATTTCAAGATAATGGACTTATACACCACAGCAGACCAATGTTTTAGTCTGGTAGTTTATTTGAATATAAAAAGCTCCAAAAACAACTTAATTCAATCTGGTACAACTTTTGCTGATATTAAAAGGGAAATTTATACCCCGGGAATTATTTAAATGTTTTTTGTGAACAAAATTTACAGTCGCGGTGGGGGACAAAGTGAGGTTTTGCATTATCCTGATTTGGGGCAAGAGAGAAGTGGGCAAGAGAGAAGTGAGCAAGAGAGAAGTCGTTAAAGGAGACTGCCGACGTCGTGAATTTCGTGCTTACACAAAAACGCTGCTTACTATTTTAAACTTATTGATTGTTGAGTGCATTCGTTTGGGTTTAAAATACTTGCGAAAATCAAATACATGTTTTTCCACTTTTAAAATATCTTCAGGACCTTTCATCAGGGGCAGCGAAATACTGAGAAGCTGTAAAACAACTCTTCTTGGCTGGAACACCTCGTCGTCTGACTCTTTCAGCCTTTAATGCCGGTGGAGTTAGTCACTGAAAATCACTTATCGCGATGAACAGCAGTTAAAAACACCAACTTAACGATGCTTACAGTCGGCTACTTTCACTTTTGAACGTTCTGCACGCAAAGGTCGACTGGTTGTTGGTTTACAAATCTGCATTTCAAAACGACTCATTGGCCACTTCTTGCAACCTACGACACGAGTATTTGCACCATGTGAGGGAGAGGCTCGCCAGTTACAGCTCTGTTATCCCATAAAGGTTGGTCTTGGAAGCTTCCCACGTGACATTCTGCAAGCTCACGTGACTGTTAATACTGCCGACACTCGCTTGGCTGTCTGTGCGACTCCGGCGTTTCAGGCTGTTGAAGCGATCCTGACAAACCGAAACAAAACAAAGATCTTTAGTTGGTTTTGCAAAGCACCGAACCAAATTATAACACTAGTGAGCACAGCTTAGTAATCAACAGTTAGATAGTTATACACTGTACACAGACATATTTACAACAATAAACTTGGAGACTGGACACTGACGTAGAAGCATATTAAAAGAAGCTCCGCATATTGCGCCCCAGAGACCTTGAACAACAACTTCAAGTCGAAGTCAAGTTCCAAGCTCTCATACATTTGCGTTTTCTGTCTTTCTGGCCTCGGCTCAAACGTTTTTGTGCAAGGCCACTGGGGTATAATATGCAGACCGTCTATGCACCGTACACACACATATTACGACTTAAAACTAGGAGACTGCGATGTAATAGCGTAGTTAAGATGAAGTAGCCAGAAGTGCACGATACACCCAGTGAAGAGGGGGTGCTGAAGCCAGGGAGTCAGGAAATCAGAAACAAAAAGCCGAGTTGAGTATCAAAGTAAAAGTACGAAATCCAAAGTACGTATGAAAGCCACGAATTGTTGTCGAGTTTAGGACGTCTTGAATGGAAGAATGCGAGCACGACAAGAGTAACTACTTGTACCAACTTACATGCTTCCAACGAGCCACTGGTCTGAACCACGCCAAAACCATCTGCCTTCAACGGCAACACTGTGCAACACTCAAAACCCAAAAATGGATTTGATCATGTGTCCCTCACCTACAATGCTATCTATTTGCTTTGATGATTTCAACAGTCTGTAGATTGTTGAAATCATCACTGATGTACTATAACGGATAATAAACAATAAAAACAATGAACACAAACTTTAGATCAACGCGTGCACAATAAAATCACGTGTCATGCAAACAGGACAAAAATCGATAATTGCTATAATTTTATTTGACGATGTCCATTCTTTGTACTACGCTCAATTAACTTGCCCGAGCTTTTACATTCAATGTGGAACTATTGCCGTTCGTACAGCATTTCTTAATAACAAAATATACAAGTTCCCGAATACAAAATGCAATAGCAACACAAGGGTCTGAGTTGCAAGTTTTCATTCTATTCACTGTTTATTCTAGAAATCTGAACTCTAAAGATAAGTTGGCAACACTTTTATTGCACTAAAAGATAGAGCTTCACAAACCCTTCAGCCTAACTTAGTTCCCGCAAAGTTAAATTTCTTAAAAGAACCTGCGGGTCAAATCTCCTGTCCTCTGCGTCCCTATCGACCAATCCTGCCACATGAACTGCCTTCAATACCGTCAATAACTGATGTCCTTACCAAATCGGTTACTGGTTTAGAACAAAGCCGAAATTTCTAACACTTTACAAAACTAAATTAACTATAATAGCGACTCAGACACTGTTCTTTTACGAAAGGCGTACGTAACAACATTCCGCCATTCAATATATTTTTTTCGTTTGTGCACAAAAGATGCATTCCATTCACCGTCTAGCACATGTTACAAAAGATTTGCGTTCTTGATCAACTTTAATATGTGAAGTCTACCTTGCGAATAGAACTACTGACTCCTGGCTTCACGAACTTAGTGCAACACAGTTATACTTACCAAGGAGTTAAATATCATTGAAGGTTTCCTGGCAACTACCCACTCTACCCCTCCCTTAATTTAGGGTTAGTCTCGAGGTTGGGATTACGTTTGAATGAATGATATTATATTTAGAAGGGAAAGTTATTTTTTAAAAAACTAAGTTATTTCCAGTCGTGTTCTCTGAGAACAAAAAGCGTAAACTCTGAAAACTATTGGAAAAGGAAAATTATACAAAATTTGTAAACTCTAAAACTTATTTTTAACCAATGGAAAAAAAATCATCTGAACTATTGGGGAAAAAACTACAAAATAACACAGTATCATAACTAATAACTTTGAGTAACTAAGTTCACTGAAGGCTGGTGAGAGATGTTTCCTACAATGTTTAGTGAAACCGGAGAAGGATAAATGGTAATTGAACTGAGTGGAGTGCAATTTGGTTTGAAATCATACGCGTGATTTCAAAATCGAACGAGCGCGCAGCGCGAGTTCGATTTGAAGTCACAAGTATGATTTCAG